>JAPYZK010000051.1:0-84186 GCA_030522785.1 Platygaster equestris
TATATCTATACATATATTTAATGGCAACGTTCAATTGGGGTCATCCCCACCTATCCCATCAGCTATCCAGTGTATATTACAGATCAGTGGCTTTGGCGCTAATAGCCGAGCGTCAAACATACACAAGGTAAAGATCGATGAGGTAATATCGATTAGGAAATGTATTGACATTTTTTGAATTTGAAATTACCAACCGTCGCATTCGACATTTTGTTGGTTGAAAATTCGTATAATTATTTTTTGGTGTGTCAAAAAGGTTACAGGAATATAAATATGACTATTTGAGGGAAAATATCAGAAATTTCTCTAAAAAATAATGTATTGCATCATCTGGTCAAGTTCTCTAAGTGTAATGTTTTATCCTTTTACCCGATTCTAACCTTAAAGTAGTACGTAAAAAGGGACTTTGAGATTAGAATCAGGTAAAATACAGTACTGCACAAGCGAGGCACAAAAGTCGATATTACAAAACGATTAAATGCCTCGCTTTCGGCTCGGAGTTCATCTTTATTGTTTACACGTTGGAGGAAGTCTATAAGAGAAATAAGAGAAATAAAGAAAGAAAAGAAGTAAGAGAACCGATTGTATGAGAAAGAAAAAAATAGATTACATGAAGTTGAAATGAAGTCTTTAACGCTCGAGTTGAGCAGCTTTCTTCTAATAATTTTGGAAATTTTCAAAAAATCGTTGATTTCTATTTGTTGAAAAGTATTACTTCGGGAATGATAATAGTACATCACTGTACAGGCGGGGTAAGTCGATTTTTGCAAAACGAAGGGATCCCGTTTCTACCATACCCATTATTGGATAGAATCAATTCTATATTCATCCTTCTCCATCCAATCTACTCTCCTATATTTTAGAAAGAGATACTCGATGTACTTGGCATCACTGCGCTTGCCTCTTTCTCATTGGTCAAAGTCCTCTAAATCGCAAAAAAAAAAAAATTGCGGCAGAGGGGGCGGCATCACACAAAAGTGGGAGGGAAAAAGCCGGTATCTCGGCAACACTACTGCACTGTCGATTCCAGTCGATTCATTTCTGTTCATTGCTGTTCATTTCCAGCATTTGTGAGCGTTTGCAGTCTTCAGCAGTCTCCATTTGACATTTCGATTACCAATTCAGTTCAAGTCCGCTTTTTCCGTCCTTCCAAAACTCATTGTTCGTTACTCACTCAGTGCACCCACAGCTTTCGATTCGTTATCCGCAAAATTTCGAATACTCAAATCGACCAACCTCGCCAAGGCAAGTATTTAACACTTATTTTTTCCGGCAAAAAAAAACCGACTGTTTACCTTTTACGTCTCGATCGCCAATTTTCCCTTCTTCCTCCCGAATTCGACAATATTTACCGTTACGCCAAAAAGCTCAACTCGTGGCGTAACGGTACTTTTTTTCAACATGTGAAAATTGCAAAATGATATAAAAATTCACCCGAAAAGCTTGGAAACTGACTCCTAAGAAAACCGTTCGAATTCTCGAGTTGGACAAATAACATACGTTTGTTTTTTACGGTGGGTGATGAATCATCGCGTCGCTGGCGCAAATAAAAATCTCGATTTCTCAGATAACGCTTCTCTTACCCTTTTCGTGTTTCTGTTTTTAACGTTTTATCTTTAAAAAATGGAAACAATCGATATGGACTTCTCGGATACGCTTTTTTGCCCTTTTTGTGTATATTTTTGACATGTTATTACGTTGTAAAAAACATGATTTTGTGTCTTGATGGGCGGCATGAAACTTTTTTTCGCGAATTGTTAGTTTGTTGTTTTTATAGGGAAAATTATGCTCGAGGCAAAATTTTCGGGTTTGGAGAATTTATTTGCGGATTGGGTAGAAAAATTGTGCGGTCGTTGTTGTTTGTTTTTGGGTCTTTGTTCGATAAAAGTTGGAGTAACAATTAACAAAGAGAGATTGAGCCGGTAAAGATAGAAGCGAGATAAATAAAAATAGTTGTGTGAAATACTGTACATGCTGCCTACGACACCGGAAAGTAAATAATGGTGGGCGCAAGATAGAAGGGCGTGGTTTGGAGAGCTGCCTGCAGCAGGATTTTTAGAAGAGAATGATGGGTTTCGGGAAATCGGGAATTTTCGGGGCAAATTGAAGGATTTTCGTGGGAATCGGGATTTTAGTGAACTTTTTACGAACTTGGAGGAAACAAAACAGTTTTTACGTGTTTCTGAATATTTTAAATGTCTTTTTTGTTCATTCATTTCGATGTCTCGAAATTTTGCAAAATTTTGAAATTTGAAGTTTTTCGACTTTTGTAGTTGACTTTTTTCATTCTTACTCAAGTTTCAAAGTTTTCAATTTTTCTACTGTTGAGGTTTTGGAGTTCATTGATTTGGTGTAAAATTGTTAGTTTTCGCAATTTTTTTATTCGAGTTTCGAAGTTTTTGATTCTTCGAATTTTTGAATTAGTTTGAAATTGTTAGTTTTTGATTCTAAAATCTTTGGAATTCGTGAATTTATGTAGAATTATTAGTTTTCGGATTTCAGTTTTTAGACTTGCAGTTTTATTGACTTTGATACATATCTGTTTTTGAAATTTGAATGTTTTTATTTCTGGATTTTTAAATGCATTTTTCATTTTTTATTTTTTAGATCGAATTCTAAAGTGTTTTTTAAAGTTAATGCCAGTGTAAAAATTTGCTAATTAATTGTGCAAGTCAAAATTTGTATAGAAATTTTGATTTTTCGAATTTGATTGAGTTGGTAAATTTTTCAGTATATATCGTACATATTACTGAAATTGGACAATTTTATCAAATTTGACAATTTGAAATTTCTAATTGTCAGAAGTATCAAATTCCATCAAGATACAAATTTTAGTAACTCAAATTGCTTTTTCTACAAAATTGTATAAAATTGATCGAAATTTACAAAAATATTTTTAAAATCGTATTATTTGTTGAAGTTATAAAATTATTGGATTTTGTAGAATGAATTTCTAAATATTTTACCTTTACTCAAACTGCTGAAATTTTCAAAATACTTGGAAATTTCGAGAATTTTGAAACCTTCAAAATTACCGGTGTTTTCAGAAACTTCTGTATTTCCAGCAAAATGAAGTCGGAAATCCAAAAAATATGCATTTTTTGAAAATAGTTGACATTGAAAACAAATTGAATTCCTTTTCAAGTATTTTGGAGAACCCAAAAAATTTTTCAATCTGAATCTTAAACATTTCTGGAATTTCCTAACATTGCTATATTTCAAACATGTTCAGGATTCCCAAATTTTTGGAATTTTCCGAAATTCATAAATTTTATGTTTTTCATCAATTCTTCAAACTAGATTCTAAAAATTCCAGAATTTTTTATTATTAAAATTCTCAAAGTTCTATCATCTTTGGAAACAAGAAAAAATTTCAAGATTCAATATTTTTTTCCAAAAAAAACATCAAATTTTTTGGAATTTACAAAAATTGCTTCATTGAAATTCCAAAATGATCATAATTTTCAAAATTGCATAAATTCCGAAAATATTTCTTTATTGCAAACCAAAAATTTTCGAGTACAGAAATTTTTGAAAACTCCTAAAATCATAATATTGCAGAGATTTTCAAAAGTTTTCACTTTTTAAACATGAAAAAATCTCTGAAATCCAACGAATATAAATTATTTTAAATTTTGAATTTTCCTTCCAAAATTGGAGAAATCAACAAAATTTGCCATTCTTCAAGTGAAAAACCCAACAATATAAATTTCAAAATCATCAAAAATGTCAAAAATCTTTTATTTCTAAATTAAGTCAGATCTATATTTCAAAAACGTTCAGTAAATAACGAACAATAAAATTTTTTCAATGTCGCTGCCATTGACTGATAAGCACGTTTTACGACTATAACAATCCTTATCAAATCAACGAAAAATGCATTTCTTCGCATTGTAAAACGTGAAAAAATGCAAAGAGAAGAGAATGTCAAAAAACAATCTCATTTTCTATCAAATTATTTTTTTATAATAAATTAGAAATCCACGATTTTCTGAACTTGCGTTTCTAATGATCGAGAAAAAATGTCGCAAAAAGTGCAGTTAAAATAAATGAATCGAGTAAATCAAGTCCATTTCAAGTCAATACAAAAATGGATCGAGATTCTTTTTAAGGCAGAATCCTAGATAAAGACGACTGCTTTGGAATCGGAAATTGCCGTTGCGTAAAAATAGTCGATCAATCGACGTGAATTTTAATTTGTAGCAATTAGAAGCGCAATTTATCGAGAACTCGATGTGCGCAATATCGAAATAATGACGTCAATATAAAATATTTTTTTTTATAAAATTCACACTTCATTGTATTAAAACAATAACTATGTTGTTTATTTTTGTATTATTTTGTTTATTTTAAATTTATATTGACGTTATTATTATAAATGTATATTGACATTGAATTTATATTTATTATTGTCGTGAAAAATTGATATAAATTGATTTTTATGTTGATTTTTTTCTGTTATTTAAGATCGATCTTTCGGTGATTTGCTATTTTTTGTGTGTTTTTTTTTTATTGTTTGTCGTAATCGCGTTCCAAATAAACCAGCGAGAGCTCGATTCGCGATGTCAGCAGGCATCGTGAGAAACTTGAGAAGAGAAAGTACACCGTCCTCTTTAATCTACCCATAAAATACACTTATTGACCCCAACTTTTTATACAACAAACAATAAGATGAAAAAATCCTTTCGTTATAATTTCAAACGGTGACATCGTTTTGGGACTCGCAGTCTTAGAAAATGAGCAATTTTTAGGGAATTGCGTTATAAACCTGGGGAAATGATACGAATTTTACGTATTTTCAGAAATGTCCAACTTTTTCGTTTTTTTTATTTATTAACTGGAATGATGAATAAATAATTTATAATTTCTGACATTTCTTCCGAATTTTAACTTGGAAATTTGGGGTATTTAGAACTCTGCTAATTTTGAAATTCCGACTTTTTACGTTTTAAATTGACAGGATTTTTTGAACATTACAATCAAGAATATTTGAAAATTCAAAATTTAAGAATCGGCAATTTACGAAATTTTGAATTCGAAAATTTCGTATTACGCTAACTTACGTACAAAATTTTGATAATTAATTTTATGATTTTTATAGCTGGATTTTAAGTAATGAAAACTTTTCAAAATATAGTTTTTTTACAGTTCTTAAGCTTGGAATTTACAAATTTCCAAATTATCGAATTTAAACTTTTGAATTCTAAATTATGCATTCACATGCTCAAACCTGCAAATTGGAACATTTTGTTCACTTTTAGTTCACATAATCTTTTTAATAATTTTGGCATTATCGAGTTTGAATTTTTGAATTTGCTGATTTTTATCAATTTTTCCAAATGTTCTTTCTTTTTTGAATTTTTCTATTTCAAATTAACACAACTTGATGAAAATTCCCAGCAATTGAAAATTTTGCAGGATTCAAAAATCAAGAATCAACAATTCTTGAAATTTCGAAATATTCGAATTTTAATTGCATTTGTACATCTAGGTTTTGAACGATCAGAACTTTTCAAAATACTTAATTTTACAGTTTTCGAGCCTCAGTTTTCCAAAACTTAAATTACAATAATTTCCAACTTTCGAATTACGCAGTTGCTATTCAAACTTCGAAATGTAACTCGAAAGTCCCCAAAATTACGAATCCACAAATTTTAAATTCTTAAAAAAATAAAAACAGTGTAAATTGGATATCATATCATGCCTTATTGATTTATAATGTCGCTCTTTGCAGTGTTATCGAGAAAAATGGCCAACTCAGAGTGCAGCCCAGCTTTGAAAAATTTGCCAAAAGTTGCCGTGGATTTGAAAAGCGAACTCGAAGGTTTCAATCATGACATCATGAAGCACACTTCGACCGAAGAGAAAAATGTTCTTCCTTCAGCAGAAGGTTGAAAAATTATTAAATTTTTATAACTAGCGTGATAACAATATTTCGCACCTTGTGTAATAATATTTCAAAATGAATGTAATATTGGTATTTTGAAACGAATGTAAAAATAATATTTCGAGTGCAATAATAATATTTCGCGACTAGTGCAATTATATTTTACAACTAGTGTAATAATGACACTTCGTAACTAGTATATCGTATAACAATATTTCGCTAGTGTTCCGGTAAAAATTATTATCACACTATTTGTTTATTTTATCCTTGTATGAAAATGCTTCGACTTTAACAAAAGTGTTCGAAAAATGGCGATTTAAAATTTGGAAATTTGATAATTCGACTAATTGCAACCGAAATGTGTAATAATAACTGTTTTGATCGTTTATTGAGTCTAATTTGCTCTATTTCATCCGTTCCAGACGTTGCCGCTGAAAAAACCCAGCAAACTCTTAGGGCTGGCATCGAAGCGTTTAATACCGCTAGCTTGAAACACGCGGAAACTCAGGAAAAAAACCCACTTCCTGACATTGAAGGTAAGCATACACGCCAACGAAATCAATGACGGAAAATTTTTTATTTACCGAACCAGACTTTTCGTGCGTTTCTGTAATTACGGAAGTGAAAAAAATGTATATTTATTTCACGAGTAATTATCACAGAAGTGTGGAAAATTTAATTTCAGTCTGAAACTTTTTTTTTCACGAATTTCTTCTTTATTTTTGATTGTCGAATTTTATTAATATTTTTGTTTTGAATTTGAATTACCACTTGATTTCTGGATGTTATTATGTTTTTGATAATTTTTTTCGCAGCGATCAAACAGGAAAAAGGCCAACAAGAACACATGATGGGCATCGAAAATTTCAACCCCTCGAAATTGAAGCACGCGCAAACCGTAGAAAAAAACCCTTTGCCATCCAAAGAAGGCAAGTATTGAAATTTGGAAAATATGAGTATTTTGGAAGAGATGTTCTTTCTTTAATATTTGTGAATTTTTAAAAATCGCTTGAATATTTCTGTCGATTTCACTAAACTACTTTGAAAATCATTAAATTTGCAATTTTTTGTTACAAATATGACATTTTCATGATGGAATTTAATATTATTATTTTTTTTTTTTCGATTTACCCATTCAATTTTTTGCAATTGCAAAAAACAGTCAATTGCAAAAAGTTGAATGGATAAATCTAGAAAAAATGAATACCATCATAAAAATTATTATCAACCCATTGACAATCCATTCCATCGATTGTAAAATATAAAATCGTTCAGGATTGAGAACTTTAAAAGTACAGTATTATGTATTGAAAACAAATTTTTTCGTTTTTTCAGTTATCGCCGCCGAGAAAATTGCTGTGTAAAATCGACAGGCAAGAGAAAAAAGTTTGTCAACGACTTTCATAATTTCTTACATTTTATATAACTCCATATTATACTATTCCCAAAAGAAAAGAAGAAAAAAATGCAAAAAAAGACAAAAAAAATATATATATATCCAAATAATATTTGTACGTGCTGCTACTCGAAATGTGTGCTTTTCTACTGGAAAAAAGCTCTTTTTGAGCGCGTTTTTTCACAATAAATAATGATTGAAACATTCCTAAACGTAGTGTGTTTTCTTATATTCCTTTTTTATGATTTTTAGGAATGCTTCGTAATTTGTTCCTTTCTCAAATTTCGAAGGTTTTTGAAAATGACGATCATATTGTGCAAAATTTTCTTAAAAGATTGATACAGAATTTGTACACCTCAATTAAAAATTCTCAGATTTTTCATTTTCGTGATTGAATTATGAAGTATTAGAATTAGAAATTAACTAGTTGGAATTTTTTAGTTTTACAATTTTTTTGTTAGAATTTTCGAAAATACGATACCAAATATTTAGATTTCACATTAAAAATGTTTGAATGTTCGAAAGTTACGAATTCTCCAATTACAATTTCGCTCCATTTCTGAATGTTAAAATTCAAAAACTTGAATTTCAAGATTGTTATCCTCTTATTTCAAGATTAAAATACACTTCTGCCAAATCTTGATTTGACATCAGAAACATCGACTCCATGTTCAGGAACTTTAAAATTCCAGCCTGAAAAAGTTTCAAGATGCTAAAATTTACAGAGATTTGGAATCTAAATCTCCGAATTCAAAAAACCACGCATTTTTTAATTTCCCGACCACATGTTTCTCAATTTATTCATTTCCGGAGTTTTCGCATTTTCCCAATGTTCCAAATTGACTCATTCAAAAATTACAAACAAACATGACACGAAAAAAAAAGATTTAAATAAAATTCGATAGAACTTCCTTATTTATTTATCACAAATACCGTATTTTTACAAAACCGAAACCACGCATTCTGGCGAGAAAAAAAACAATTACGTCAATCGTTTAAAACGAAGCGACTTGAACAATCTCAATCCTCCTTTCCATATTTTCTGGAAAATCCAGAAAATCAACAAATTCATATAACTCTCCCAATGATTACCGTGCGATTTTTGGATCTCCCAACAAACAAAAGAAAAATTCCTATACATCACCTAACGATTTTTTCGATGATTCACAAATTACTTCGAGGCGAAGTCTGCTGCGTGTAAAAACCAAAAGGGCGACTTTGGGTCGGCGTTGTAGCCGGGGAAATCGGGCCCTTCGGCTGGGCATTCACCGGATGAGAACGGATCGGGACTTGGAGGGGTCGCGGGACTTTTTTGTGGTGGGAGGTGGAGGGGGCGCGGTGGCCTTGGTGGGGGGGTCCGGTGGGCTTCAGTCGGGGCCGCCCGGGGCCCCTCCGGACGCCGCTCGAAAACGAGGATTTCGAGGGGATGGGCCCCATGGGCGAAATCGACGAAATAATGCCCGAACCCTCAGTTTCGAACATTCCAACGTTTCCAATCCCGGAACCTTGAAAAGAAAACACATTTTTAATCATCCCCTGGGAGAACTGTAAAGTAAAAAACCATTTGATTCGTTTTCTATCTTGCGCACTTGTTGCATACAGTGCTTTTTTTAACAAATGCACACAAATGGCGCTTGTGAGTTTCGGAAATTTTCGGACATTTTGAAAAATTTGTGGGCTTCATAAAAATTTCTTAAAAATGTCGAAATTTTTACACGGTTCAAAAATATTCTAAAACTGGTGCGGAAATATTTCCAAAAACAGTGCGCGAAATAGCGTTTTGCGCACACTTGCGCACACTCATTCCGCACTGCAATACTATATCAATGAAAAATGCCATTTTGCGCCCACATTTCGTGCATGAAAAAGGACCATCATTGAGCATGTGTAAAAAAAAAAATTTACCCGATTGACTAGCGCCATCCAAAGACGAAATCTGTAGTCCTAGAGCCGTCAAGTTAGCAGAGGTTCCAGGAGTGGAGGCCGAACTCGTGGATGGCGCGCCTGGATTTCGGCCTTTGCCACCGATCAAACCGCCTCGCCTGGAACCTCTGGGCCGGCCCCGTTTGTTCGTGCCCCGGACACTCGGCCTCACCCGAGCACCGCTGCTGACGCCGAAAGTGAAATGAGGCCCGAGTTTTGAGACTTTTGGGAAATCCCGGGGAAACTGGGGCTCGTTCGGGGAAATTCGGTCCACGTCGACTACCAAGCCCTCGTTGCTGGTTTCGTCCTGACAAATTTCGGAAATTATGGAAAATTTAAGAACAGGAGTCAATTTTGAAAACTTTGTAATTTTCAAATCATTTCGCAGATTTTTTTTTCGAATTTTCCAAGTTCCCGAATTTCGTAACTTCAAAATTTATAAAGTATACATTTTCGGTCTGTTCATTTTTTATTTCATGAAGTTTTCCAATTCAACTTTCGAAATCAGTATCCGCAGAAAAATATTCAAATACAAACCTCAGATTTCACAGGGCTGCCAATCATTTTGATATCCTCCATATAATCCGAAAATTGTTGCGAATTTTGGTCACTTAACGATCTCTGATAATTGTACTTTTGCATTTGCAAAACATCATTTTTGTTAAATATTTCATTTTTCGAATCTTCGGCTTTTTCCAAGTGCATTTTTTTTATTTCGCCCTGAAAACAAATTTTTCACAACTTTACGATACAACAAATTTTAATTAATCAGAAAAAAATACCATTTAAATTCGTATGTTAAAACAAATTTTTACATGTAAATTTCTGTCAATAAAACATTTGCATTCTACAAATTTTTCACGTTAAAAAAAAACAAATACAATTCTTTAAAGAATGTCTAAATATTTACGAAAGTCGTGAATAAATATTCACATTTTTTCAAAATACATAAATTATTTTCCCACAGAGAATATACTTTAAAAAAAAAAAAAATTCACCTTGTGCGGAATTGAGGTTTGTTTCCTTTTTCGATCTTTTTCTTTGGAATGCGACGTCAATTCAACGCGAATCTCCTCGGCTTGCAAACGTTTTTCTTCACTTTTTTGACTATCTGAAGTATCCAAAACAAACAAAAATATATTAATAAATAAATAATCATTAATTATTAACAAATAAACATCAATATTTTACATTTCGCTTCGATTTCCTCATCATCGAGCAACAAAGAAACGACTTCTTTCGGTTTGAGCGTGTCAGGTTTGAAATTTCCCCCGCTTATCACCATTCGTTGAATCTGCAACAACAAAAAACTTGCTTTTTTCCCGGAAAATTTCAATGTTAAAAAGTTAAAATTTCAAAATTTTGATGGAAAACCTCGCTTTTTTCGCGTGCTCTCTGCATTATTCGTTCTTCGATCGTGCCTTTACAAATGAGTCTGTAAACTGTAACTTGTTTCGTTTGTCCCAGTCGATGGGCGCGATCCATTGCTTGTTGGTCCACTGTTGGGTTCCAGTCACTGTCGTAGAAAATCACCTGAAATATGATAGAATGATTTTGTTGAACAAAAAATCCGGTGTAAACAATATCTCACAGAAAAAATGTTAGTTGAAAAAATGCTCCATTTTTCGTGTTTTTTCGAAAATAAACGCGATTTATTCATGTAGCTGCATTATTATAATATAATATATAAAATTATAATTATTTTTCAAATAAAAATATACAATTTTTACCGTGTCAGCAGCGGTCAAATTTATTCCTAAACCTCCAGCTCGCGTGCTCAACAAAAACACAAAAATGTCGGCCCTGCAAAAAATTTTTTTCGAGATTAAAAAAACTTGTTTCCCCTGGTTCCAAAATTATCGCAAAGTGGAAGTATACATTCGAATAGATCTCAATTTTGGAGCCAACATTTGTAGAAAATGACAGAAAAAGTAAATTTCATGAATTGAAAAATAACTAAAAATACCGTTTTTGAAAATCGGCGACCATGTCGCGTCGATCCGAAATTTTTGACGATCCGTCGAGTCGAATAAAAGTATGTTTCCTGTAGTACATGTACTCCTGAAAAAAGTAAAAATGAAAATAAATAAATATTTATTTCACGTGATTCCAAAATCCTTAGAAACCTTGCATTCGTTCAAAAATTATCATTATCACACTAGTTGTGAAATTAGCTGCAGAATTTACCTCGAGCAGGTCGATCATTTTCGTCATTTGGGAATAAATCAAAACTCGGTGACCTTGTTCTTTCAATCGTTTCAGAAGACTGTCGAGAACAGAAAGTTTTCCTGCGTCTGTGACTAATGTCTGTTTGTCTGGAAAAACAATCGAAAAATAATGATTAATTTATAAAAATTAAAGAAGTTAAAATAACTGCACGAAATTCAAAAAATCGAAAATCGAAAAACTTTTGTAACCGAAATAACTAAAAAAACACTTTTTTCTATAATTCTCATAGAAGTTACAATTTTTTGCACTCAACAATTTTTTTTAATGTAAAAGATTTTTTCACTGTAAAAAGAAAAGTTTCATTTTCACTAGTGGAAAAAAAAAACTTACCAGGGATAGTAATTTGCGACCATCCATTGAGAGGTTTCGAAGCGAAAAAACCGCCAACTTCCTGGTGCACGAGTGTCGCAATTTTTTGCTCCGCAAGAGGACTCGAAAAATTGTATCTCGTGATAGGAAAAAGTGCACGTTCGCAACCGAACCAAAGGATTTTTTTTCCAAAATTTCCCCCACACGTTTCGTGTCTTTTCCAAGCCCAATTCGCGGCGCTACTTTGGACGTACAATTTTCTTTGACTCGTTGCAACCTGGAATTATTGTAAATTATCACTGTTGTTGAATCAATCAATTTCTTTCATTCAGAATGTAAATAAGTTCATTATGTTTTTTTAAAGGATCTCAAAACTGTTGGACGTTTTTGAAACGGGAAAAATACTATATAATTCTGGAAAATTCAACGGGTTTTACAATTCTTGGTAAAACTAGAAAATTTATAGAAAATTTACATCGATCTTTTAAAATTATGAAAAACTGAAAATTACGACAGAAAATTGTGAACGTGAAAAAACTGTCAAATTTAGAAATAAAAATAATGAAGTAATTTTCGAGAAATTTATCAAATTTAAAACTTTTGTGAAATTCTGAATTAATTCAATAGCTAAAAAATCGTCCGAAAAAGGATCGAAAATATCTAAAATCGTATAAATAAAATATTTTCGAACACAAAGAAAAACTGTAAAAAACCTTTCAAAAATCTGCTAAAAATAAAAATACTCCAAAAAGGCTTACAAACCACCAAAACGAATTACATAACCAAAAACATCAAGAATAACGAATTTTGCACAAAAATTTCTAAAATTATTCACATACTTTTGGATAAGTTTCGCAGATGAACGAAGGAATCGTGGTCAACTGACATTCCCTGAAAATCGTCGGTCTTTGTACATGTGGGAATTCAGGAACCAACAAAACCTTGGATTCCTCATTTTGATCAATTTTCGAATTACACAGCGGTCTCTAAAACAACACACACAAAATATTACAAAAAATGTATAAAATAAACCGGGGCAAATCGGACATTTTAAACAAAAAATATTTTAGAACAACCGTCGTTTTACTCTTCAAAAATAGACTTCGAGTTGCCCCGGTTTTTGTTGACCGATAAAAAAATCAGAGAAATTACAAAATCGCACTTTAATAATGAGCTGATTGTTCGATTTTTCTTTGCTGCGAAGAATTCTGTGAGCGACAGTTTCGGGCATCGAATGTATCGAGTGTGTGGTGTGGGTATACACGGGTTTTCCTTCAAGAATATTGTTCGTAAAATTCAGATCACGACTCGTGACGGATTTCTGAGGAATCAGGAGAATTTTTGTGGGAGTGGAATTTCCATTGTCCAACCAGAAATTTTCCCAGTGCCGTTTTTTTTCGAACGTTTTTTCCATGAGGAACGCGTGGCACAATCTGTGAAAGTAGATTTTGCAACTAGTGTAAAAAGTTGCAATAAACAATTTTTTTTGTCTTCTTTCTATTTTAGCGTCTGACGAAATCCGTCCAGATTTCATAATACTAATGATAAGTTTTATTTTATTCCATTTTATTATCCCAAAAGTTTTCGAAATTAAAAAAAATTAAGTATGCAAATTTCAAAAATTTGAAATGATAAATTAGAAAAATTCAAAATTTTCATGCCTTTTGAAAGTACAAAATTTAATTTCCAATATTCATTTAAAATATAATGAATTCATCCATTTCATCTTTTAATTTTTTATATACAAAACTTATAAACTTTTCATCCATTTCTTACTCAATTATGATTTTTATTTATTTATAATTTGCTCGATATTTATATTCAAAATGTTCATCAAAAAATGGTTATTACCTTTCCAAAATTCCTTTGATGAAAATTCCATTCAATTCCATCGGGGAAATGTCCATCAATCGAGCGAAAGAAAACGTATTTTCCGATTCATTTTCGTTTTCCCCAGAAAACATTCTTCTGTGAACGTATTCCGTCGCAAAAATGCAAAATGTGTTGAACAAAATATGATTTTTCGACGGCGTCGCCAAATTCAAAATTCCTTCGTTGTACAAAAGAACCGGCATTTCGTAACATTTCGGGTCCATCAAAAGTGGCGATTTCGCGTCTCTTCTTTCGAATAATTCCGGATGGTTGCAAACCTACAAAAAATCCAAAAATATTTTCAGCGAATTTTTTTAGTCGAAAAAACATTTTTTCACATTTCTAATAGTTCGTGAAATAATCATAATTTTCGAAATTTATAAAATTTCACAAATTCTTATTTACAAGTTACTTACAAATTTCGCAACTTGTTAATTAAATTCAGTATTCTTATAAATTATGACAAATCATTCAAAACTGTCATTAAATATTACATTATACAAAATCATTTTATTTCTACCTTGCGAAATTGCATGACTAGATTCATCAGATTCGAAGTGAAATTTTTGTCAGTAGGCACTGAATCCGCGCCACCAACTGTGTAGTGAAGCAAATCTTCGACGCGAATTTTTTTCTTCAGTGCTGAAATGTGAAAAAAATTGCTTGCATAAAATAAAAAGAACAAATAATTATTCAAACGTATTTTACACTCGTAAAAACAAACATCAAAAAATACCTGAATAAAGCAATTTCTGTCGAGTCGTCAGCGGGCAATAAACCATGACTTCGATTTTGTCAGAAAGTTCATTTTCGACGTCTTTCTTGATTCTCCGCAACATGAATGGTTTCAAAATCATGTGTAATCTCGACAAATGCTCTGAAAAAAGGAAAAAAAAATCACGCATATAATTTGAATAATTATCTAAATTCCTCAAAAGTTGTTTAAAAACAATCGATTGTTCATAAAAAACTAAGACGAAAGTTTTTTCGTCATTTTTAATTTATAAAAAGTATTAGAATGTAATTATTAATGAATTAAATAAAATATAATATCATAAGAATATAATTAATATTTTTTTTCAAATCTGAAACAAATTACATATTATAAATTTATAATCAATATTAATATAATTAAAATAATCTGAAATATAATTAAAAAAGTGAAGGGGAATTTCACAAGAGGCCCCTTCCAAAAAATTATTATCTATGGCTCTCCTTTAAAAATTACGCGACTAGACCATAAAAATAGCCTATTTTTATAGACAAAGTCATCTGGTCACCACAAAAATATGAAACAAAATACAGAAAAACTCGTCGTATTATCGCTCTTTCCATCTTTGTCGTCTGTCGTACTGTCATATTGTAAAACCGGTTTTTCAATACAACAATACGACAGGCGACAAAGATAGAGAAAGCGACAATACGACGAGTTTTACTGTATAATAAAATACTACAATATCGAAAAAAAACGCACTTTCGTCGATTCCTGTTTTGTTTTCGGCGTGACTCTCGATGTCCTTCGAAAACCATTCATTGAATTCTTCGTGGGAGTCAAAAAGCGTGGGCATTATGAAATGCAACAGGGCCCAAAGTTCAGCCATGCTGTTCTGAATTGGCGTGCCGCTCAACAAAAGCCTGTTTCGGCAACTGAACGCGAGCAAAAGCTTCCACCTTATACTGAAAAAATTATTCCCAGGTTATACTTCGATCAAAATTTTCGTACTCATAACGAATCAAACATGATTTTTCTTACAATTTTCGACCTATTTTTCTTCACGTCAACATGTCTACTAAAGTTAATTCGATGTATTTATTATACTTAGAATATTATAATTATATTTCATCATATCTCTTACAGAAAAAACCCCGAACGTTTTCAGGGTTACCCTGAAAGTTCAGAGTATAACCCTCAAATTTGAGTGTTACCCTCACTTTTTTCAGGGTTACCCTCGAACTTCAGGGTGAACCTTTTGAGGGTTACCCTCGTTTATGTTATTTCTAGGCTCTTAATTTACCGCATAATACGATTATTTTGAGTTAATTTTGTCGGGTGCTTATTCTGGCTGAACTATTTTTTTGTTATTAAAATATTGTGAAAAAATATAAAAGTCTCTGGAAAAGTCTGCACCTACTATGTCCTAGGCGAGTTAGTAATAAGACTTTATTATTTAATGATTTATTCTGATTCAACCTCTTTTCTCGTAGAACTGACATATTTTGTGCTTTCCAACCAAAAAGATGATTAGCTGACATGATAGAGCATGAGTTTAGTAATCCCGAAGTTGGAAGTTTTCAAGTCCTGCTCGGGCCAGTTTTTTTTTTTTTCAAATCCACTTTTATTATTACAAAAAATTTTTTATCGTTAACAGTGTTCTATTACCGTTACTAATTGACATTTAACTAGCAATAATTGTTATTAGCGATTAAAAAGTTAAGGGTTACCCTGAAAGTTCAGTGGTTCAAATATCCCTGAAAAGTTCAGGGTTTTTTCTGTAAGGGATTTATTCATCTTTTTCGTGATACATTACATTTCAGTTAATAAACATTGTAAATACTAAAAATAATTACCTGCTGGTGCTTTTTATGGCCTGAGCTTCGTCCAAAATCATGTACTGCCATTTTATCCTGTTGAAATATTTGTAATCTGTGATAACCAGCTGATAACTCGTAATCACAACGTGAAACGAAGCCTCCTTCGTGTGCAAGTCCTTCGTGTCCCAAAACTGGCGCAAAATTTTCCTCTCCTGGGGATTGCCCCAATAAGGGACGACCTTGAAACACGGCACGAATCTGGCCATTTCCTGTTGCCAATTGTGAAGCGTCGACGCCGGCGAAATGATCAAAAATGGACCCCAAACGGCTGGAAAATGTTCGAAAATAGCAACAAAATTATTAAATAAATAATTTGCTAACATTACGACATTAATTATCCACTTCAGGTTATAATCCTTCTTTTTGCTTCAAAGGAATTTTCTCTTCATAAATTCTTCATACTCACAATACTTTTCTGCGACATGACAAAGAAAAGCAATCGATTGGACTGTTTTTCCAAGACCCATTTCGTCTGCCAAAATTCCGCTTATTCCCTGGAATAATATAAAATTGTGCATATGCAACTTGATAATTTATCAAGTTTTATATTTTTTTCATTTCTCCTGTTGTGTGTTTAATAAACTATATGAAAATTCTACAAAAAATAAGGCAAAACTTATGCAAAAAAAATTTTTTTTTGAATGTTTTTCTTCCAAAAACTCGAAGTCTGAGAATTGCTTCATCAAGAGAACACAAAGTCGAAGTTTCATTAAATTTTTCGAATGTTCCAGAATTTCATGAAATATTCTAATTCCGAAATTCACCTGATCGTAAAGACTCGCCAACCAATTCATTCCCTTCAATTGATAACCTTTGAGACTTCCTTTGAAAATTGATGGTTGAGGATGCTCCAAAGTTTCCGGAGTGTCCGAAAGTCTCAATTCGGTCGACGCGCACGCAGTTTCGAATTGTCTTGTTCTCATTCTTTCATTGTCAAAAGCGTCCATCGCATTCCTTTTCGCTTTTTGTTTCACCGATTCGCTAAAAACAATACATCATTCAATAATATTCAAAATCAGGTTATAAAAACATTTTTATTGTTTCTAGGGATACCAAAATGAAAACTTTTTTAAACCTGTCGTAATCGTCGATTCCAATGAGCCTCGGATTTTTTTCCTCGTCTAATTGATTGAGAATTCGAAGTTGTTCTTCATGGGATCCTTTTCCCATTTTTCGCGACATGAAGTGAGCGTACAGTTCCGTTTGAGTTATCAAGAAATTCAGTTTTCTTTGTTGGCGTTTCGCCTAAAAAAAAGAAATGTTCAAAAGTTGATTGATTGTTAATCAAGCGACAAAATTAATAGTTATGAACATATTTTTATAATTCGAGATTTAAAAAATGTAGAATTAGAAAATGTGTATACTTTCATAAATAACGAATTTGTGCTTCAAATTCGAACAATTAAGAGCTGCAAATTTTATAACTTCATTATTGGAAATTTTTCAAGTATCAAGTATTTCAAAGTTTTAAACATTTTTCGGAAAATTAAAAATTATACATTCAGAAACTTACGAATTTTGCATGGAAATAGAAATTCCGTGAGAATTTCAAAATTTTATTAAAAAATATCGAATTATGATATTAAATTCATTAATAAAAAATGATTTTTTCCGAAAACAGAATAATACCTCAATCAACTCCACGTCCATTTTTCTTTGTTCTTCGGCCTCTTTTTCCAATCTTTTTCTTGTCTCGCGTTCAACTCGATCGTATCTTTTCCAATACGACTGCATTTCTCTCGTCAATCTTTTTGCTCTCCAAACTGTTTCTTTCATATTTTTCTGGGACTGCAAAAGCAATTAAAAAAAGTTTCAAATATTGTCAACATCGAAAAAAAGCATAACTACTGTACATAACACAAGAAAATAATTGGGAATTCAAGCGAGTTTTGAGTACTTTTTCAAAAATCTAGCTGAGTTTCCAAAATTGTAAGATTTCTGAAAATTACTAAATAATTTTACAAGTTTTTCAATAAATAAATTTTTCATAGATTATAACAATTGCACGATTTTTTTACAAATGGATAATTCAATTATTATAAATTTACAATATTATGAAAATTCTTCGGATCAAAAGCAAAATTTTTCACCTGCATCGCTTTGTGTCTCCAATATTTCATACAATGATTGGCAACTTTTTTACAACTAATCAACATTTCTTTGTGATTGTTTATTTTGGCCCTTTGGACTTTCCCGAGTTCTTTTTTCGACATCATCATCCAAATTTTTCGTCTTTTCAAGGCCATCATTTCGGGATTTTTCGCGCTGTGCTTTTTTTTCCCTCGGCCGCGAAACTGATTTTTCAACATTTCTTCCATCTCTGCTTCGTCGAAATTTTCATTTTTTCCTATTGTTTTGTTCCATTTTTCTTGGAGCTCGTTTTCCTGGAAAACAATATTTTTAAACTTTATTTAATTTACGGATGTGAAAAATGTTTGAATAATTCATTCTACTTGTAAGTGCAATACGGAAACTTCATGACTGAAATTAACTTCGGAAACTTGACGTTCTGAGTGCAGTTCTAAAGTTTTATCTTCGAAGTTCGATTTCGAAACTTAGAGTTGGTAGTTCAATTCCGAAACTTCAAATTTGAAGTTTCGAAATTAAAGTTTTCGGACTGAACTTCAAGCTCTGAGTTTCGAAAGTTCATTTTAAACTCAAGTTTCGGTAGTTCATTCAAGAAGAAATAAAAACTTGATTATTATCTATCAGTTCATAATAATAATAAAAAAAAATTTAATTATAGAAGTGAATTCAAGAAGAGTTTTATAGTTGAACTACAGTTCTACAAACCTGTGCATTTTTGCTAAATCCTGGTTTTTCTTTCTTTTTTTGCGATTTTTTCTCGGGTTTCTTTTCTTTCTTCTTTTTGGTTCCAGCCACAACTTTTTGGTGCTCGAGGAATCGGTCGAAACTTGATAAAAATCCGGATCCATAATATTGATATTGTATATTCTGTAAAAATAAGAAAATTATTGGTGTACAAATAATTTATAATAATATTTATGATAGATATTTTCATTCCAAGTACAGAACTGCATCTAAATCATGAATATCGAATTTAACAATATAATCAATTGATTTTACACAAATAATTTATCCAAATTTGATAAACTATTCAAAATTGAAGTATTGATCATTTATTAAAAATATTAAATACTTATAATGTTAATATATAATTAATATTTATTATATTTGTATTATAATTATAAATACTGTATTATTAAATCAATTGGTAATAGAAGTAATTAATCTTACGCAAATTTTTGTTTTCCAGAAATTAATTGATTATTTCAATTCGTCATTTTATTGTAAAAAGATTTTTTTCATACATACCTCAGGTTTTTGATAAAACTTGGCTTGGTATTTTTTCCTCAAAATATGGAATTTCAACATATCTTGGAAATGTTCCTCTGAAACTTGATTTTCGTCGTCATCACTGTCAGAAGTGTCACTGAGAAGGAGTTCTTGTAACCATTTTCTTTCTTCCCCCACATTTTCCATGTTGTAAAGCCGAAGTTTGTTTATTCGATTTTCTGTAAAATTACGAAACGTCAGATAAATTATACGGAATGAGGTATAAATTAACTGATGCAGTTTAGAGTAGATTACTGGAGAAGTTTCAGGAAAATATCGAAAAATGAAATTTGAATTTTCCAGGTTTTTCCAGAGTTTGTATTTTAATTTCTCAGAAAACGTATTATACTATATTCATCATAAATAACTCGATGTATATATAATATATATAATATATATATAACTATTTTTATTTTTATAGAGAAAAATTGAAATCAAGGGTTTTTCAATTTTCCTGAAGTTTCAAGCATATTAGTTTTTCAGTGTCATACTTGCCTTCTTTTTGTGTCAAAACATTGCTCAAATATGTTTCGGATTCCTCGGAATCGGAAGAATCATTGTCAGAATCACTGAAAAAAAAAAAAAAAATAATCAAGAATGCTTAAAAATTATGGAAAAACTCCAATAGTTTTGTACAAAACGAATAAATTTTATAAATTATGGTAACTGAGAATAATAAAAATGTAATAAATAACAGAAGTTTGTTCATCGGCATATAATGTTTCTGGAACTGTTATATTTGTTAATGAATTCAACATGATTTTTCTATAAAATACTGGTGATTATTAAGAAATTAAAAAAAACTGGTTGTTAGAGAAATTCGATTACTTTTCCGAATCCTGTCAAAAATTTTTTTCCCTATTCAGTTTCAATAATTTCCCTACACAAAAAAAATCCCTTTTCCACAGAAACCCTAAATTTCATAAATTCACCTAATTTGCCACTGGAACAATCGATGTACTTGGTTGAAAAAAGGTTGAACATCTAAACTCCTCTCCAGCCGCTGTAAATGCAATGGAGCTGCCATTTCCGCTTCCAACCCCATCGTATTATTTTTGTTGTTCATAACAGAATCGGAAATTCCTAAAACATTGCGAAAAACTAAAAATTTGCTATTCCAAACAATGCAAAACTGAACAAAACCACACGCACCTCGGAAATTGTCAGACAAAAAACCGAAAACCGAGGGAAGGCATCCATTGAAAAAATTTGGATTTTATCAACAGCACAAATGCGATATTTCCATTTCCATTGTTCAATGAATTGTTAAACAAATAAATCAATGTTTTTAGTGATGTTGACAAATTGTCACTGATTGTCACCACAACTGACCACAAGCCCCACAAGCACACCTCAAAAACAAAACAATAGACAATATAGACATGACTGGACATGACTGATGACAACTTCGGAACTGTACTCATAACTCATTCGTTGATTTCATTAATTCATCAGTACCCGCATAGGGGTGAGTTGCTCTCTATACTCGCGCATAATTTTTGGGGTGCGTTCCAAAGTTGATTTTGAGTTCTACGGTTCTACTCGCGCATGATTTTTCATATGGACGGCCCGTATATAAAAATAGCCCTAATAATAATATATGCGCACCAACATCAAGTATATGTACTCATAATTCTCTCAATGACTCAATATGATTTTGCATGAATTAGAAAGAGACAAACTCCCCCTGATAACAGCAGATAAGAGCAATTCGAAATTCGAAAGAACTCTAAAGCCTAATTTCCGTAATTTACACTACTTTCAGTACGGTGCCAGCAGTGCCAGTGCATTAACTCTAGGAGATTTCTCTCCCCGGGGTCAGGCAGGGTCAGGCATGGATATAATCGTGTCAAATACGACTCCCCTGACCGATAAAGTGCAAAAAATCGTATAAAATTCGATCTTTTATCATCTAATTATCATATTTCGGGTTTTCACTTTCCCCCGTCAATTACGTAAGCCTGCGCCAGTCTCGATCGGCAAGGTTCGTCGTTTTTCGCAAAATATTTTTCGCGAATTCGTGACTCATCTATCGCGTTCAAAGATTTCCACGAAAACGAGTCGTCATCGTACGTGCACGCAAAAAAGTCTCGATAACGTCGGAGACAAAAAAACGGGGAATTCTGTACTCGATTTTCGTGGCGATGTTTACGCCGAGTGGATAAGAGATTTCGTCTTCGTGTTTTTATCGGAGCACTTTTTAGCAGTATTGTAAAGTTTCGCGAAATTGTTATGGCGTTTTAGTTGTTTTGCTGGTTGGAGAATGTTCAAAGAAAACGAAAATGTCGCAAGCAGTTGCAATGGATCTAGAGGACAAAGAAGAATTTTTCCGAGGTTTTCTTTGCGGAGATTGTTGTACTCGACACCTTTGTTGGGGCGCCGGATCTCGAGACCGATTAATTCGACCAAGAATAAAGGTGATTTTTGGTGTTTTTGGTACAGTTCGAAACTTGTATAACCTTTTTTTTGCCCATAGTTTTTCAATAATTTTCATAATTGTCATTTTTGACAATTCATATGGAATCTTGATTACGCCATAATTTAAAGGTCATTATTTCTAAGAGTCGAAATGATAATTCTAAACATTTTAAAAATTGTACAAAAATAATGAAAATAGTTCGAAACATGATCAAATTTGAAAAAAATCAATAGTTTGGAAATATTCAAATTTCCCAAGTATTGATGTCATGATTTCAAGTTCACTTGTAAAAGTTGTGAGCAATTGAAAAATTCATGTCGAAAATTTTCTGAATCTCATGAAAAAGATGAAAAAAGGATAACAAGATACAATAAAATTGAAAAAAAATGAAATGTTTGGAAGTACTAAAAATGTAAAAGTATTGACAATATAATTTTGAAAATTTTGTCAAGCTTTACAAAAATAGTTGAAATATAGATAACAAAATATGATAAAATTTGGAACAATTAAAATTTTATAAAATAGCCGTAATGTTCAAAAAAAGTTAAACGAAAAAGACTTGGAAGACTGAAATTTCAAAAAAATCATCAATCGTTGGATTATGAAAAAATTTCTGTAATTCACTTAAAGTTCTTGGAACTTGATATAAAAAATATTGAATATCGATGATATATGATATCAATAATGTATAATGTTGATCATTCAAATTATAATTATCCAACAAATTTTGTGAATTTTAAAACTGAGCATACATGTTTTTTTTTTTTTGCAGCAAAAGATTCTTCATTGAATAAAGACAGAGACGTCGAAAAAGGTGATGTTAAGGGAAATGGCTCAAGTCATTACAATTTATACAATGATCTCCAACGTGCTTCTAGTAAAGGGTCAGTGCAGTCACAAGCGGGGAAGGTAAGAAACTGGTTTTTGAAAATTTTTTGTATTGCCATGATATATATATTTTTTTTATTGTTTGAATGAATTATTGTAATTAATGTATGTTAGGTAATTCAGGCCTGTGCGCAGGATTTGCTCAAGGAAGGGGTTTTGGCTTTTGTTTTTATGAAAAATCAAATTTTCAGTATTTTTGTATTTCAGTAATTTGACATTTCTGTACTTCTTTCAATTCATGTAAAATTTTTGGATTCCATGCCTTTTGATTTTTCGAACTGAAAGATTCAGAAACTTTAGAGCTTTCAGAAATTTTCCCAGCGTTTTTACAGATCGTGATGATTTTTACAGAGTATCGAACACGGACTGCTAGAGTGTCCCTTGTGTTTGGCGGAACTTCCAGTGGAACTTTTCCCCGCTGTTCAGTCCTGTAACCATCGCAGTTGTTACGACTGTTTCCAGCAGTATCTGAAAGTCGAAATATCAGAATCTAGGATCAATATCGCTTGCCCTGCTTGTTCTGAACCACTTCATCCTAACGGTAATTTTTCATTCATCTTCTTCGTCTATATTAAGGTGCTTAGAATCATGGAATGAATTCGAACTCGAGTGATCATTACCACAAGATGCTCAAAATGTACATTATTTATTATCTTATTATAATAATAATAATTATCTTTATTCGTACTTGTTTTCTTTACAAATTTTTGAATTTTTCTTAACATTTACAATCCTTATACACATTTTACCAATGTGGATATACATTATATCTGTCATATCTGTATTCTTCGCTCGTGGTAAAATTTTTTCCGTGGTGGTGGGGGGTGCTCAATTCTTTTATGTTATACAGCTCTTTTTTCGGTACTTTTTCCATTTTACAATTATTATACGTTTCAAAATCTTTTTTTATCCGTCCCATCCTTTTGTTATCTGTTCAACCTTTTTTTTTGTTATCTGTTCCATCCTTTTTGCTATCTGATCAACCCCTTTTTTTGTTATCTGTTCCATCCTGCATTGGGAGTGGGGGAATTTTAAAGTCGCTTTCCCTTTCCTCCTTTTTACCACCATTTTTTCCCGTTTATCTGTTCTTATCCCTCGATTTTCCATTTTCTTCCCGTCGGTCACAAGCTCGAAATCACTTTTGGAAATCGGGGAATTTTTTCCGAGGAAATTCCTCAGAAAAAATGTCTGACCCCGCCGGTACTCGAACCCGTGCTCTACGGACTGGTAGCCAGATGGCGTACCCACTGATCTACCAGTCCGTCTTTATTATTATCTTATTAAAAATTATATTCAAGCAATACTTTTTATCCTGATCTATAATAACAGAAAAATTCGAAGGATCGAAAATAAACTAATGAATATATGTTCACTGCAGATATTCGCATGATACTGAACGACCAAGTTCAACTGGAAAAATACGAGGATTTTATGGTGCGAAGGGTCCTCGCGGTGGAACCGGACGCGAGGTGGTGCCCGGCCCCCGATTGCTCTTTCGCCGTCATCGCCGCCGGTTGCGCTTCCTGCCCGAAACTGCGCTGCGAGAGGCCTGGTTGCGACTCGTATTTTTGTTATCATTGCAAAGCTCGCTGGCATCCCAACCAAACCTGCGACGCCGCCAGGGCCCAGCGTTCCCATTACTACGAGCGAAGCTCGTCTTTAAGTTTCAGTCAGAGCGATTCGCAACATCGTAAATATTATTATTTTTTTTTTGTTTCTCGACGAGATGAAGAGAAAATATGAAGATTACATTCTTTCTTTATCTTGATTTTTATCAGGTGATGACATAAAGCCGTGTCCTCGGTGCCAAGTGCTCATCGTAAAAATGGATGATGGAAGCTGCAATCACATGACTTGCGCCGTTTGTTCAGCTGAATTTTGCTGGCTCTGCATGAAGGAAATTAGCGACCTTCATTATCTTAGGTGATGAGAGATGGTTTTTTTTGTTCTTGCAATGATTTTGTCGATTATTTATAAGTTAGTCGATATTATTACGAGTTCGGTGACAAATATTTGGCTTTTTTAATCAATTATAGCTGCTGAACGTCAGCAGACTGATAAGAACATTTGACTTGAAAAATTGCAGAAAAGAAAAATAATGATGAGAGGATTTGAAGTACAATTTCTTTATTAAATTTGTCATTTCAGTCCTTCCGGTTGCACATTCTGGGGAAAAAAGCCCTGGTCGAGGAAAAAGAAAATTTTGTGGCAACTTGGAACACTCGTTGGAGCACCAGTAGGAATCGGACTCGTCGCTGGAATCGCAGTTCCTGCAATGATCATAGGTAATTCAAAAAACTCAAAATGATACGAGAATAAAAAAAATAAAAAAATACAACATGAAACGGTTATTCAAGGCAAAGCTATAAGCTGTAAAAAATGATTTCTACGAGTTTTTATACAAAAACTCTCATCAACTTATTAACTCATTTATAATTTATTTAATCGAGTACTGTTACATTCATCGTGATAAAAGTAGTAATAACTGTAACGTTGGTGTTGTAAAGACGTTTTTTGTTGTTGTTATTGTTTGTTTGTTTGTTTTTTTATATAAAAGCTTCGTATTTTCGTTTCCAGGAATTCCGGTTTGGGTGGGACGGAAATTGTACATGCGTTATGAAAAAGCGAACAAACACAAAAGGAACGCTTACATTGCTGGAGGGGTGACCGCATCGGTAAGTTGAAACATTTTTTCAAAGTTTGCTCATAAACTGGGTAAATATGCTTCTAAGGTAGATCTAGAGTAAAAAAAAGGTCAGGTTGAAGAAGTATGTAGAAAAACCGGCGAAAACATGAATTTTATGATGATGTAAATCATAAAGTCTAAGGGCTTCGCCCCTTGGACCCCATACTAAGGGGCTCCACCCCTTGCGCCCCTACTTAGTGGATTCGCCCCTGGACCTCTTAGTTAATTTGCGAAGAATCGAAATTTTTATGTCTGCGTTACTTTTTACACTTAACATGGCGTTTTTCTTCGAATTTTTGAGATTTATGATATTTCGATTTGAAAGTTCAGATAAGTTTTGATTATGAGAAATACTTGATTTTCGCGTATTTGACTCGTTGAACTTGAAATCCCTGTATTACGCACATTATACAAATTAACGAAATTGAATTTTCGGGAAAATGTTGGGGAAATTTTGGCAAAAACGGATGCATTGGGTCATTAATAAACCGCCCCCAAAAGAACTTGAAAATTTGAGCTTATCAACAATATTGATTAAAAATATCAAAATCTTGACGTTCTTTTGTGTGAAGTAGCAATCGTTTTGATGAGTAAACGAATATAATTATAATGCAATACAGCAATTTACAGTTAATCGATTCCAGTCGATTCTTTCCACTAATTTCTTTATACTATCGTC
The DNA here is from genome assembly GCA_030522785.1 of Platygaster equestris. Lineage (NCBI taxonomy): Eukaryota > Metazoa > Arthropoda > Insecta > Hymenoptera > Platygastridae > Platygaster > Platygaster equestris. The sequence continues at coordinate 26,238 of JAPYZK010000051.1, forward strand.
TACTTAATACTGTCGAGAAAATCACATGAAAGCTTTAAAAAATTGTTCACGAGCTTTCGGAAGATTTATCATTAAAAAAAAAAAAAAAAAAAAAAAAAAAAAAAAAAAAAAAAAAAAAAAAAAAAAAAAAAAAAAAAAAAAAAAAAAAAAAAAAAATTAAAAAAATATAAATGAATTCGATTAAAAATCACATAAATAATAATTATATGATAAAATTTACGAACCTGATAATTTGACTTGTTGAAAGTTTGTACCAATTTTGGGTGTATTTCTCGATGAAACATTGTCAGAAAAAAATAACGTTTCATGCGGCAAATTCGATGTTTGCAATTTAATGTATTTTTCTACAAAATTTGGCAAGTCTTTCATGTACAACATCGGACGAGTGGAAAAATTGCCACAAGTCGCATTTTTTTAACAGTAAAACTTGTTTTATCCAACGCGCTGGAAAAAGTGGGTCATTTTGGGAACGCGCTTTTTCCACGTTGTAGGGTAAAATGTAATTCGCAACTGGTGGAGTAATGATTTTTTCGCTAGTTGCGAATTGTGCTATTTCGAAGGCGGTAACGATGGAAATAAAGTTGCGAGGACAAGTATGATTGCTTTCAATGGAAATAAGAAGCCCTTACAACGGGCAAAGCACGTATCACTTTCTTTCGCGGCAGTAATTTTTTTCGAGCCTACTACTTCGAGACTAAAAACGGAGCGTTTGCGTTTGCCGTGTTATGAAAACAATCAGCAAGTCCAAAAAATGAACTTACTCATCTCTGTTGTTTTTCTTTATTGAAACAACTGTCGAGAGTTTGACCATTTTTAGCGGCATTGCATGATTCGTTCATCGCACTGAGCCTACAAATTGACTTACACCACCGGTCGAAAGTTTACCTTTAGTACTGAATCTTCATGAAACAGAGAATTGACTCAATTTTAAACGAAATGTATTTGTTTTTATTGTTTTATTCAACTGAAAATCGTCATCTTCGCAACAAAAAATCATAATTGACAGCGATTTCGGAGAATTTTGAACTTTTTCATCTTAGAGTCTCATTTTTCGAAGACCTAAACTTTCGACCGGTAGTGTATTTCGCATTTTGGACAAAACAAGGAACAAACTCGCCGAACGCCCTATCTACACGTCACCCTCGTTTATCGCGATTTCCGCGGTTTCCGCGGCCAAAACCCCGTCGTTGTGAAGGTCTTCGAGAACGTCGATGAGTCGTTGTTCCGTTAGAGGGTCGCCGAGCGCGACGTCCACGGAACCGACGCAGAGAAGCAATGCTAATAGCTGCGAGCGTCGGTAGTCTTTGTCCAAATCTTCTCTGTCGTAGTTCAGTTCCTTGGAGATTTCAAGTCCCAGACTCGATGCTGTTTCTGTCAGAACGTCCCAGTATTTGTCCAGGAGAGATTTCGTGTGTCTGCGTCTGAAATTGAAAAGCGCATTGAAAATATACTTCTAAGGTTTTGTAGATTCTTTTACTCGAGAACCTACAAAACGAGTCGTTTTTTCAAAAATCGGATGGTAATGATCGATTTTAGACACGTCAAAAAATGATTCGCGTGAGTCAACTTTGCAAAACTTTGTTGGGGGTTGTTTATTGGCGACCTGAGTTACACATTTTTGCTGGGATTTTTTTTTGTACCCAAAAAATGTTGAGAAAATGTACTTTTCCCCAAACCAGGCCGTAAATTCAAAAATCTCGAAAATCGCGTCTACCTTAACTCCGTGGGCAAAGAGCTGACCAACAGCAAAGCTACGTCGTTCGTTGGCCTGCTGTACGTGACCATTTGCCAGTCCAAAATCGCGCATTTGCAACTTCCGTCTTCCTCGCTCTTGAAGAGAAGATTGTTGCACCAAAAGTCCGTGTGAGTTATCAGAGCCAGGGGGTTTTCCTCCGGAGCTAGGAGCGCGGCTATGACCTCTTTCGTCCGTGGTCTTAGCGTCAGAAGCGACTCGAGGACGCCTTCGAGGCCTGGTCTCTTCTCCAGGAAACGCGCTAATTGCGGCAAACCTCGTTCCACTAATTGCTGGTACGAGTCCGTGGCTCGGGCGGTTTGGAAGAGGAAAGGGTAACGTTCCGGGAGTGCCCTTCCGCCGTCTTTGACCTTCAGGGCCAGGGACAGCGCGTGCAGACAGGCCACCGCGCTCAGGGCAGCTTCGGCTTGTCGCAGGGTCAAGCCTCGGGAGAACTCGGCGCCTTCGAAACCTCGCGGTCGAAGGTTTTCCAGGACTAGGAACGATTCCGGAGGTTCTGGGCTGTCTTCTGTTCCACCTCCGGGACTGTAGTGCGCGTTTATGCAGGCTGGGATCGGCAGTTCTATGGAGACCGACTCCGCGGATGGGAGTTGCTTTTTTTGGAAGGCTTCGAGATCGGGGACGACCTGAAAGATGGAATTGGTATCTTTATTGCTTAGGTAGGGAGAGTTTTATATACTGCAAAGTCGTTTGGTACAGCCAACCAAACATTTGGTAGGTATTTAACCGACCAAAAAGTTTGGTAAAGATAACCAAATTTTATTACCAGCGACCGAAAATGCGTTTCAGCTCAATAAAAATTTGTTAAGGACAAATGAAAATTTGGTTGGTTGAATATCTACCAAATGTTTGGTTGGATGTAACAAATCAAATTTTCTGTTTGAGGAATATTTTTGTAACACTAGACGAAGTATCAGATGATATATTATGGGCTGTTCGAGTTACTGATATAATGTTTTTTATTTAAGTCGACTGAGCTGATGAGCTATTATAATGTTCATTTTTTTTTAATTTTGCGAAAGAAATTATGAATGATCAGATTATTGATGTTTTAGTGGCCCACTTGAGAAATTTTGACTCAGCTGAAAAATTGTAGATGTTTTCCGAAAATACGAGTTTTTGGCATTCCGAAAAAAGTTGGGGAAGAGTGGGATATGAGGAAAAATGCAAAATATGAACGTGAAATTTTTATTAGAAAATTCGTGATGACCGATATTGTATTTCTTACATTCTTTAGAATTTTTATATTTTTAGAATCCAATTTTGAAGATACATTTTTGTTACTGAATCTTTGTACGCTTCTTTAAGGGAAATTTTGACTATTTTTGAAACCTCCCTCTCCCCTCGTTATATTTTTTTTTCACATTTTTCTTTTATTTTTAACATGGAGCGTCATCATCGATCGACCTCCCCCCCCCCCCATCCCTTTTAGATGATAACGTCATTTATGTATGGCCCCTAATTTCTATTAATTCCTGACATTTATGACGCTTGCATGACATTGGTAAAGAAAATCTTTGCAAGTTTGGGAATTCGATCGAATTTCGTAGTTTATACTTTGCAATTCTTACTTTCTACTTTTTAAATTTTGGAATAAAAGACTTTCTGACAGTCGAGTCCGAAGACAATTTTAACTTGAAATCCAAGAATGTTGATAATTCAGAACCCGTAAATAATCAATTATGTGAAATAATCAATTATGTGAAGTTATTTACAACTTGAATATTTGTATTTTAGCCTTGAAACTCCAAAAATTGAAAATATTGAATATTTCAACAAGATTATTTGCCAATTTCTTGAAAATTTTCAACTATATTTTTAAATAATCAAAATATTTGCTAATGGCATATAATGTAAAATTGAAAATATTGATCACAACTCTGAACCTTATATGATTCCATAATTCTTTGCAAGGTTCTTCATTCTTATCGAACAGATAATAAGACCTAAAACCTAATAAATGTCCTGAAAAGTTACGAGATTTTTTTCATAAAAACCTCACGAGTCACAATTTATGTCGGCAACGAGTCGACATACATTTAAAAACTGAGAAAATGTAGACAAATTCATCCCGCTCATAAATTTCGTTAAAATTTGTGTCTGGTTCCTCCCCTGCGTATTTCCCAAAAAACCAGGGAATAAATTTGTTTCACCTGCGTGTAGAACTTGATCTCTCTGAGATCGAACTGCGCCTCGGTAACGAAAAACCGGCTGAACGGGTCCTGGGGCAATAGTTTGACAATGACATTGAGCTCGCGTCGCGTCTCGTTCAATCTGTACTGCACAGTCACGGCCAAAATATCGCTGAGCACGCTCTCCCCGGTCGTGCACCCCGGCCTCAGTGCGAAATCCTCCACCGTCACCTTCGAACCGTGATGTTCCGTCAATAGTCCTTCCAACCATTCCTTCGTCACCGGCCACTCGCCGCAGGACGACAGCGGACTACCCGTTCCTTCGCTGTCTGACATATTTCCCGAATTTTCCGAACAATTTTCACACCATTTTCACCTATTTCCCAAATTGCTTGGGTTCGTTGGGGTGGATTTTATTTGCTGGACATTTCGCGGGGTGGGAAAGTTTTTTTTGTAAGTTTTTTGGGGGGTTTTTTTGAGAGGGTGCGAGCGTAGTGTCACACTTTCGAGAGGAGGTTGATAAACCAGCAAGGGTGCGCCGATTCCGCGCATGACCTCGCCCGCCCTTTCGGACTGCTCGCTTCATCCCCCGGATTTCCCGGGTTGCGCGGTCTTTCTCTTACCCTTTTCTTCCCCCAATCAATATCCTTCTCCTGTTTTACCCGTTTTCGAACGGCGGGTTGGGATTTTTTTTCTTCTTCGTTTTTGTTTATTTATAGGGTGACTGGATGACCTACAAATAAAATAGATGGAAAAGTAGGACGGAATATTACGAAATAGGGCAGTTAGAAAAATTGCGATGAATGAAGGAAGGGGATGTATGACGGTCTGGGCGGAAAAAAGTTACGAAAAGTTACAGAAAATGCAATGTCTTGCCAAAAAATACGATTAGATATGAAATGCCAAATGGTACAGAAAAAGTTACTAAAATACACGAAATGACATAAAAAGTTACAGATTACTGTGTTGACAAAAATACAGTTCGGTACAGAATAGTAGGATTGTTCAATATAGGAAAAAAAAACTGCAGAAAAGTACAGTATGTTACGAAAAACTATGAAATATCAAAGAAAAATGCAGGTGAGTAGAAACTACAGAATATGCCAGAAAAAGGGAAATGTAAAAAAGTACGTAATGCTAAACAAAAACTTACAGAAAGTTGAAAAAATTTATAGAAGAGAGCAAAGTGCTACGAAAAATGATACAAAAATTACAGAAAACTACAATAATAAGGTTTAAATGTTACAGATTGGGGGGAGGGGGAGGGGGGTCAGTTGAAAGTGTGTCAACTTCTATTGTCAATTATGGAGAAATGCGTAAAAAAGAATGTTATAGGGGTCGAAAAATACCTTTAAAAGTATGAAATCATCAAATGAATCATCCCAGAAAACTACAGAGTTCTCGTAAAGATTACATAATTTTACAGAAACATTTTTTTGTAGTTTTCCGTGGTATGTTTGTGATTCTGTTTGTTTTTTATTGTATTTCATAGAATATTCCATTCTTTTTTCTCTTTATGTTAACTCCTTGTAATTTGATCGTAATTTTGAATTTTTTGTAATTTTTTGTAGTTTTCGGTAATTTTTTGTATTTACTTGCAAAGTTCCTATAGTTCAGTATTTTTTCGTAATATTCGTAATCGTTTCTTAATTTTTTGTGATGTTCTGTACTTTTTCCATTCAGGGCTGTATAGATTTTCGTAACAAACTGTACTTTTTGTGTCAATTTCATTTATATCATTTGTAATTTTTTGCTGCAATATGAAGCTTTTTCGAAGTTTTTTGTGACTTTTTTTTCGCCTGAGAGAAAATATAACTTTCTATGTGGAAAATATACGTGTAAAACAGGATATTTTAAGAACACCTGAATTGCTGTCTAAATCGATTTTAATCAACTGTTTCATGCCGCGGGTGTTGAAATTATAATTTTTCTGCACCCAGCGGGTTCACGCTTTATACCCATAGGTATGAGATCGTATATTTCTCAACGAGTGCAGAAGGAGCTTTTTTTACGAATATGAGGTTTGCAAGACGAGCCGAAAGCGAGTTTTGCAATCACATTCGTCAAAAAAGCCCTTCAACATAAGTTGAGGACTATATTTTTTTCAAGAACGTAGAGAACATTCGATTTTTGACGTTTTGAGCCGTGGAGAAAATCGCATTTTCTCCACGGCATTGGGAAATAATATATTTACGTATCTAAAATAGTTGGTTTGAATTCATGAATCGAATTTTTTGTATTCTTCAAAGGTTTTGGTGGCTCCTATAATCGCAGGCCTTGCAGTAAGTATCGGAGTGCCAATACTCTTGTTCTACGTGTATGGGGTGGTTCCGGTCTCTTTATGCCGCAGCGGCGGCTGTGGCGTATCAACAAACAGATCGGGCGTGCGTTTCGAGTTTGACGATGAAAACGAGATTATGGGCGCTTTGGGAGGCAGAAATGGAGGTGAAACCAGCGTGCCATCAACGTTATAATAATTTTAAATAGAAATTTTCAGTTGTTCAGTAACAATCAACTAGAAAACTTTTGTCAAAGTAATTTATTTTAAAATGATCATCATAACGAGAGTTCAAATTCTCGAAATATCAACCAAAATACTGCTGTTTTTACTAACGCTGTAAAAAAAGTGTGATTGTTTCCACGAAACGCGCATTTTTTTCCTTATTGGAGAATAGTACATTCCTCAACTAGTGTAATAATAATTTTTCGACGAATGAGATTCGTGGAAAAAATGCAGAAAGTCTTTTTAAACGATTGTTATTGCAAAACTCGTTTCACGAACGTCTCACTTGTTGAAAAAAGCTTTTTCTGCCCTTGTTGAGAAATATACCTACTGTCCAGACGATTAAAATCGGAAATTTTGAATTCTCTGATTGCTTGACATCGTAATTGATTAATCAAATGGAATGTTCATGTATTTAGATGCCGCATCGATAGACGTTGCCAGTCATCGTGGCGGGAATCCGTCAATTGGAGAAGCTTCCTTGTCTTTGGGGAGCGGCTCACAGTTGGAAAAATTGGGCCGAGAAAATGACCGCGAAAGTGCCAGCAATGTTGCTTTGGCCGGCACGAGCTTGGCGGGCAGCATCGCGTCCAGCGTTTTGCCAGGGGGACAAAGGTAAAATTTAACTACCACAGGATACTGTTGCGTTAATTCAACTTGTATTTCCTACGCGTAAATTTACTCTCGCGCGGTTCTTTATGGCAAATATGTTTTTAATGAAAATTGAACCACTTCTGCGAGACACATGCATAATTTTGCGTAATAAGTTGGAAATAATGTTTTTTTTACACATGCACAAAGATGGCCCTTTTTCATGCACGAAATGTGGGCGTGAAATGGCATTTTTCATTGATATAGCATAGTAGTGCGGAATAAGTGCTCAAGTGAACGCAAAACGCTATTTTGGGCATGGTGGCAAATGCACAACTTTTTTTTGTACATGTGGACTATTGCACATCTCCTATTATATATAATAGGAGATGTACAATAGTCCCTTGTACAATAGTTCACATGTACAAAAAAAAGTTGTGCATTTGCCACCATGCCCTATTTTGCGCACTGTTTTTGGAATATTTCTGCACCAGTTTCGGAAAATTTTCAAACCGTGAAAAAATTTCGACATTATAAGAAATTTTTATGAACTCCGCGAATTCTTCAAAATTTCCAAAATTCTCAAAATTTACGAGAATTTCCGAAATTATTAAAATTACCGAAAATTTCCAAAATTCTCCAAATTTCCAAAAGTTTCCAAAAATTTTCAATATTCTGAAAATTTCCAAATTTCTCAGAATTTCCAAAAATTTCAGAAAATTTACAAAAATTTACAAAATTCTCAAAATTTATAAGAATTTCCAAAAATTACCAAAATTTCGAAAATTTCAAAAAATTTTTTTAATTTTAAAATGTCCAGTAACTTCTAAAATTATCAAAATTTCGAAAAAATTATGAAATTGTCAAAAATTTCAAACAATTTTGAAATTTTCGAATATTTCGAACATTTTCAAACTTTTCGAAAATGTTAAATTTTTCAAAAATTTTTGAAAGTTTCCATTTCAATTTTCCGTGCACTCAAAAGCACCATCTTTGTGCATTTGTAAAAAAAGCACTGTATGCAACAAGTGCGCAAGATACGTTAGCCCGTGAGTGTTAAGTTTGAAACACTCGACTTTGGCTAGCACACTCAACTCCGGCTCACGCACTCGACTTCGGCTCACGCACTCGACTTCGGCTCACGCACTCGACTTCGGCTGCACGCACTCGCTACGCTCGTGTGTTCGCCTACGTCTCGCGCGTTCTCCTTCGTCTTGTGCTTTCGCCCCCGTCTCGCGTTTTCGCCTCCGTCTCATGTTCCAAACTTTACACTCACGGAATAACCTATTTTGCGCACTTGTTGCATAATGTACTATTTTTTTTTATTTCCCAGGCTTGAAGTGCAAGCCGACGTAACCTCCACTCAGAGATTCAGTCTTTGCAGCGAAACAGCATCTGCGGCGACAAGCCTTTCTGAAAAATCCGTCAATGCTTCGATCGCTCTGGACGATGGCGCAGCTTCCACGCGAGCTCTTGCCGGCTCAGTTTTAAATTACAAGGTACTCACACAATTTTTTTCTTCTCACGAATCACTAGAATTGTAAGAATATTTTCTACCACTTGTATATGTTTTTCGCGTCTTTCAATACAGACCTAAAGTTCCGTTTTTCGAGCGATGCTTGCGTCGCGGGATAAAAAACCTACTTTTCATCCCTAGGGCAAAAAGTAGGTTTTTTCCCCTCATCGCAAGTATTGTTCGAAAAATGAAACCTTAGGACCGCTCCTCCAGGTATTAAAATGACGCTTAAAATATACACATGGTAAAAAATATCGTTTGTACCAAAGGGCAGAAGTTGGACTTTTACTCGATCGATGTATTGGTACTCGTCAAAAAGTCCAACTTCTGCCCCTTGGTGCGAAATATACTATTCAGGTAGGAAATAAAAAAGTACGATTCAGCAGAATAACCCAATTTTTCTCGATAAGAACATGGAAAACGGCGGCTTTCGTAGCCTGTAGCTCGTCGCTAAAATTGCCACATGCCGCCCACCAACACATCATATGTGCGAAAGTAAACAAGCCCTTGGGTAAAATAACTTTCGCGTCTATAATTGGTTAAAAGTGGACGGGGAATTAAATTTACCCTTGGGTTTGTTTACTTTCGCGCATATATAACGTGTTGGTGAGTTCGTGGCCTTATTTTCTCGGTTCCATAGTATGCACCATGGGAATGAAACCTCACGAAACGAACTCGCGAAAAATGAATTTACATCATTTTATTGAAATTCTAGATTAATTGGATTGCCGATTGAATTTATATAAGCGTCCGTTTTTACTCAGTTCAAAATCAGTTTATGATAAAAATGTTCTCCAGATGGAAAACTCGTCGAACGGAGAAAAAAGTGCGGAAACGGAGGAACATTCGGAGCAAAATGCGGGAGCAGATTCGGCGGCTCAGACCGTGTCCTTAAGTTCTCTGGAGGAGATTAATAGTCAGGGGATCTCGAAGCGGTCGCGCCGCAAGCCGATCCAGAGTGACGCGAGCAGTTTCACCGAGGACGGAGTTTCCGAGCGCGTGCGATTCGATCACCACGTAAGCTTCATTGACGCGGATCAGGATGTCGCGGCCTTGGGCAGGATCTCCAGCAGGTCGAAGAAGGCTAAGGAGTCAGATTTGGGCGAAAAAATCGAATCGTCCAGATGTTTCACGTAATGATATATTTTTACGAAGGGTAGTAAACATCGTAGTAAAAGACGTATTTTCGACCGGAGACTGTGGTTTTTGAGAGAGGACTCCAGTCTTTATATTGGAAGGATAATTTTCCATTACTTGGAAAAAAATTGTTTCGTTGTAGACTGTATTGATCTTTTTGCATAAGGTAAATAATAGTCAACTCTTAGAATAAGCAGTGTTGCCAGATAGACAGTATTAATAATACATTTCATATTTCCAGAATGTTGAGAAATGACTTGAACCCTGAAAACACCAACACATCCTGGAATTTTTTCCAAAGCCCGGAAAAGCACTTGCCGAGCTCAGAAGACCCAATTTCAGCAACGTCGAAAAAAACCGAGACTGACACCAAAGAAAAAGCTGACGGAGAAATGCGCTGCTAATAGACCATAAAATTGACTCTTTAAGCGCGAGGAAACCAAGACTGAACCTCACGTTTAAAGACTTTATTTTTTATCCAGAGTAACTTTAATGCTTATCTCGCTCAAGAAAAGGAAAAAAACATCGAGTGTAATTGTAAAGCCGTTGCTTTGTAAATATCACGCTAGCTTTTGGAACTGCATTTTATAAAATTTACTGTTTGGCTGCAAGTTTGAAAAAACAACGTTTCCAAACTGCTTTCTATTGTAATATCATAGTTTTTTAACACTGACGATTTTAGACGCACTATTTTTCCAAAATTGGTTGGCTATACACGTATTCAAAAAAAACTCGTTTGTTATGGAACATGGATTTTGCGTTAGTTGAAGAGTTTATTTTAGTTTTGTTTTATGTTACCGGAATGTTTTGGGTATTTTTAGGTATATTCAGCGAATTTAATTGGTTATTTGGATTTTTATACGAATTTTAAAATTTTATGGCATTTTAAAATTCCTTGAAAGATTTTATTTTCCTGTGAAGTCGACTTTTTATGAATCTTGTAATATTTAAAACTTCATATAGGTAACTTCGACTTCGAGCTTTAAATTTATAACTTTCGAATATAAACTTTAAACTCACAACTTCTACATGTCAACTTTGAAGAAAGTGAAAATGGCAACTTTAAAACTTCGCATGAAAAACTCAAACTTCAATTTTGAACTTCCAAATGTAAACTTTAAAGAAACTGCAAAATTAAACTTTCAGAATTTGATATGAGAAGCTTCAAACTTTAACTTGGATCTTCAATACAATTGTCGAGCAATTGTAATTTTTTCTCATAACGTTTTTATGAAGTCGACTTTTCAAGAAAATGAAATCTTTGAAGGAATTTGAAAATCTTGTGAAATTTTGGGGATTCCTCTGAGAATCGAAGTTATTATTTTTAGCGATTACATTGAGTATTAAGTGCATTAAGTGTGCAAAACTTGATGAAATTTTCCCGGTGAAATGTCCAAATTTATCGTAGTTTTAGGTCGCGATTAGATAGTAGTTAAACGAAAAATACCGTCTTTTTAAGAAAGACTGGACTTTTTGGTATTTTTGTTTTATTTCATTATTGTTGATATTTGCCTGGGAATGGGCGATTTTTCTCGATTTAGTCGACAAGGTATTATTGTGAACTGATTACGATTATATGAAACTTAAATTTTTCTGAGACGAGAATAGGAAGTTGACAATTTCACATGCATTGAATTGTTTCCATGTCGACATTGTCAACATAAATTGTCGAATAATTGTTGAAATCTTCGAAATTTCGGAATTTGAAAGTTTTAATACATAAATTAGAACATTTGAGTTGTTAATAACTTTGAATTATTGAATTGTTTCTTGTTTGGGAGTTTATGGGTTCTGAATTTATGAGCATTTTTTTATGTTGAGTTGTAATTTAGAAGTTGCATTCTGGAAATTTTATTTGTTATGCTTTATTTAAGAATGGAAAATAATTTCTGGGTTCAAGTATCATGGAATTATTCATTCCAAATTTGGAAAAATTTGGAAATTCTATCGAATTCTGAAACTGTTGGTTCTGCTGAGATTTTACTCAACAATTATTTTTCATGCGAGTGTCTCGAATATGTGAGAAAGTTATAACAATTTAGAGTACTTAAACACATGAAAAACTTCAGGAACATTCCAAAACAGTATTTTCAAAATCCGAGTATGAAAATATAATAATTTTGACAAATCTGAACATTTGTCTACAATTTTGGATGATTTTCAAATTTTTGTAGAAAAATAATCAAAAATTCAACAGAATCTTAACTCATCGGTTGAGATGTTTGGCATTTGTTTAGTTCATCGGATATTTGAGTTTTCAAACACTTAATCGGAAGTCAACGAAATTATTGGGAATGATAAAATGCTCAGAAGTTCTACAAAATCTGGAGAAATTACTAGAGATACTTGAAAATTATTCTTTTTATCAGTTTTTGAATTTTCACACGACTTGCTTATTATTGTACTCATGATTAATATACAGGCGAGCAAAATAATAAATTTCTTCTAATAATCGCCCATCCCTATAATTCGTCAATGTAAAGTTGTCGAACCCGTTTAAAATTCTGTGAAATCTTTTTAAAGCGTATATTTTCGATAAGGTAAGCTCATAAAATCCTTATTAAAATGTCGCATCTATAAGGTTTCACCCAATTTTCATAAGGTAATTTTCTTTGTACAATCCTTACGAAAATTTCGTGAACCCCGTAACAACGCTAAATTACAAAAAATGAAAGTTGCATAAAGATTTCACAGAATTTTCTTTAAAAATCTGAGTTACCAGAGAAGAATGTGACTCGTAACTGCTCACGGCAGGACTGATTGAAAACGTCATCGCCATAGTTTACTATAAATAAAATAAGTTCATAGTACTAAGGATTCTAGAATGTCAATTAAAATTCTTGCAACGTTCGAACAACAAAAACATCCCTTGCAACCTTATGAAATTCCACGAATTTTTACGAAATAGTCATGCAAAAACTGACAAGATTCAAGGGAACGGATAAGAAAGTTTTTGAGAATGACTCATGATGAATCATATCGAAAAACGGATTTCGGTCTTCTCATTAATTCGATCGAGCCACAGTTTTAATTGTAGATTACTTTCATACAATTTCGAAAATTTTGTGAAATGGGTCTCTAAAAAAAAGTTGTATCTCGATGAAATTCTTATTTCTCGCCACTGAAATCCGTTTTTCGATACCTCAATTACTTCACTACTTATCGGCCATTTTGAAAAATTTGTGAAATCTCATAAGGTTTTCGAGACTCTGAAACATAAACACCACAGTTTCAAGGGTCGTAGATTTTCATAGTGCACGTCATGGCACAATAATTTTTCCGTTGTTGCATTAAAATGTAAAAACGAAAATCGATAAAAGAGGAATATTGATCCAAATCATGAGTCTTTTTTAGCGCATCGAAAAATAAGCTCGAAACGAAAACTCGGTGTGAAAGCTTGCGACGAATGCATCGGTATCGCAAACGCAAATAAATCTAAAAATTTATAACTTTTTTCTCATAACCAAATATCGCATATGTGATTTTATATGAAGTGATTGCAGAATAGCTTTTAACTGCCGGTTTCTTTGTATTTATTACATTCGTGGAATTTGTATTGTATGTATAAAATTGAATGCGAGAAATTATTTACAGGCTGTAATGTAAAAAATAACGATGTTCTTTTGCGACTCATAGCGAACGAATAAAAATTGTATCTCAAAAAATTGGGTTGATTTTTGTATTGTAGTTTTATCAGGAGACTCGGTAGAGATTTGAAGCTAATTATAATTAAGCATTATACATGCTTTAAGCATTATATATGCATTAAGCATATAATATTCATCCTTATGTGAATCGAATACCTGTCGTTAAATAGGATACAAAATATTCATCACCACGAGATTTAAGGCGTAGTAATTCAAACATACATAATCTTTGCCTGCAAATATTTTGGGGAGGTATTGAGAAACCTATCTAGACTGAGAAGTAACAGCTACATTTCGAATTCCTATTCATCAAAACATATTCAAGGGCTGTCGAGGTAAAGAAGTCTGCAAAGTATAAACGCAGCAAATGATTCAAAATCATGAATTGCGAATATAAAAGGTCAAATATTGAATAAAACCATATTAAGTTACATAGAACTCGAATACGGTCAATATTTTTTCGTTTGCAGTGTATACGAAAAATTAGACGAAACTGAACAATTCTCAAGTATTCACTTCAAAAATTGTTCTGCGGAATCTGAAATTATGTTCTCTTTATTTCGTGTCTTTAGATTTCTACAATTCGAATATATATGCATTTTTACTCTAAACTCAAGTTTAGAAAATTGTTTCACATAAATATATGACTAGTGTTAATGCACACTCTTACAATTAGTAAAAGACCTGCATTTTTGAGAAAAATTTTTCTTCGATAATTACATTTTCCGTTTAACACCATGGAATAAGTGCGTGCTTTTTCCAATGTTGTGATATTTCGAAGACACTTTTTCCACGTAGTACGATAGCAGTACATTTCGCAACTACATAGTGCAATGATATTTTTGAACATTATCCTTACATTCGTTAGATAACCATTATTCTATTAGTTGAGAAATGTACAATTGTCACTGTCTATGTACAAAACGAGAAATTGTAATTACATTTTTCCAACATTTTTTAAAAACCAAACGTGCCATGAACTATTTCAAACCTCATTCGACACACTTGTGTTAAAAACCACTGATTACATCGAAGGCACGACATGTTAAAATTGCTAAAGTTCCTTTTATACTATGAGCAAAAAATATTGCAAAGTGATGAGAGTGCAACAGTAAACAAAATTTCATTTATAAAACTTCAACTCCGAGCAACTTTGGTAGTTGATTAAAGAAATTTTGCTTCAAGTTTTTTAATACATGCATATCACAAGGAATGTACATTGACGCGTTTTTCGCCCGATGACAATAACATCAAGAAATGGTACTCTTGATGGTAGAAGTAAAAATAGCAGCTTCTGGAATGATTTTAGATTCGGTGTGTGTCATCATTTTCTTCGCAGGTCGACCACCACTACAGATGTTGAATCCAATATGCAGTGCTTTGCTTTCTACAGAAAAAGAAAAAAGTTTGAATGTATAGATTTCGAGGGAGTGGTGAAAAAGTTGATTTCGCAACTAGTGTTGCGACAAATTTGACAATTCCGACATTTTGGAGAAATTATAGAATTATTAATTTCTTGGAAAATCCGAATATTTCATCAGAATTTGAAAGAAACATGATAAAAAATGTCCACAACTTCGCAGTGACCGTTTTTCCATCGGAGTTATACTAGTTGCGAACTTTATTTTCTCTAACCCAAAAAAAAGCTCGCTCGAAAAATGACAATAGCGGGAAAAACAAGCACATTCCACAGGGCGCTGGATAAAGTTATAATTTTTACCGTATATAATGGTGGTTCCGACGGATGGGGGTGAAATCCACTTTCTCTGCAGTGTGCAATGAAATTCAATCCGTAATCTGGAGTCAAGGTGAAAAATCCTGTTCTGCAAAAAAATAAACATCATTAACATTTTCAAGTTAGATTCTGCAGTTTTCGCTCAGGTTTCACAGAATTTACGACGTGAAAAGTGAAAAGCGAGTTATTCGAGATATTTCTAAACGATTGCCTTTGCTTTGCGCGAGAAGTTTTATTTGAAATAAAAAGTATGATATAAGTGATTTTTATGTGAAAAAAAGGTGCCCAACACGGTGAACGTGTTCAGTTTCCAGTATATCCACATTTTTCAAAAATAATCCGATTAATTAAAAAAAAGGTTACTGGCGGAGAAATGGCGCGGCGTTATAAGGAAGGAGCTGATAAGGAACTCACGAAATAATTAAAAAGAAAAAGAACGAAGATAAAAACCAAATCAAAATTTGTCAAAATCCATTCAGGAATATATGGTTGCTACAGCGCTCCAAAAAAAGTGTGCCATTCTCTCCCCTCCCCCCCCCCGCCCTCCACCCCTCCAACCCTTAATCTACTACTATGCTTACGCACGAAAAATTGTAAAATCTTACTCGTCATATTTCGGAGCGCAAACTATAGCTATCGCTTCCGCCATCATGAGTTGGTACGCGCAATGCGTGTGAAGGTCAACACTCGACAAAAATGCAGTTTGCGTTGGATGTGTCTAAAAAAAATATCAAAATATAAAAAATATCGGAACTGAGACAGTTATATTACTTTCTTCATAAATTGCTCCAATAAAATACACTTTTTTATCAAGAATTACATTTATTTTATGATGGATAACTCGTACGGAATTTAATTATTCGTTAGCAATGTTCAATTTGAAAACGTTTCTTTATCACTGGGTTGTTGATACAAAGAAACATCCATGTTTTTCGACATTCCCAGTCAGTTTTGTTATTAATTGGCAATTAAAATGGTTTTTGCGAGAAAAAAAAATCCACCGAGCCGGGAACCAAACCCAGGAACTCCCAATTTCATGTCGGGTGCTCTCCTGGGTTCGATTCCCGGCTCGGTGGATTTTTTTTCTCGCAAAAACCATTTTAATTGCCAGTTAATAACAAAACTGACTGGGATATCGAAAAACATGAATTATTCAATGTTCAATTTCCTGGATAATTCATTTCATTAACATAATTATGTATTTCACGATCCGTTTTGTGTAAAATTGTATACTTTAATCAATAATTGAGATATAGAAACTCTAAATCTTCAGAAACATCCAAGGATTTTTTAAACTTCCTAATTTCCGAATTTCGAAAAAAAGTTGCAAGTTTCTCATTTTTCACTTATACCTGCTTTTTTGCAAAATGTCAAAAAATTTGAAAAATTTCAACAGAAATCTTAAAACCAGCAGAATTTTACAAATATTCCGAAAATTTCAATTTTTTCGTAAAATTTTCAACAAACATTCCGATTTATCCAATCGGCATATTTTACGAAATCGAAGCATTCACAAAATTACCAAAAAATTTAGAATTTCTCATATTTCCACAAAAATCTGCTTATTTCGCACAATGTTCCAAAATTGACAATTCCAACACAAATCTAAATAATTCACAGATTTTCTTAACAATGGAGTCATTACATCAAAAGTAAACAACAACTACCATTATATCCGTTTTGTAGAATACGAAAAAATAATCGACATGTGTTTTTTCTTTTGTTGATTAATCAAAAATTGAAGGAGCTACAGTGGTTTTGAAAACGCGGTGACGTCACTAGCACGTCAAAACGACGTGGCTAGTGACGTCACCGCGTTTTCAAAACCACTGTAGCTCCTTCAATGTTTGATTAATCAACAAAATAAAAAACACGTGTCGATTATTTTTTCGTATTCTACAAAACGGATATAATGGAGGTTGTTCACTTTTGATGCAATGACTATTAAAAGAAAAATTCTGTCCCGTGAATAAAAAACCGAAAACTGAAAAAAAAAGTTATTCACATGGATCCATCCGAGAGTTATCAAATTGTGCTGGTCCTGGTAGTCGAAAAAATCCTCTTCGTTGTGCGTAACGCAAGAATCAGACGATCCGGTTTGTTTGGGTATCAACAAATGCGTAACGAACAATTTGTTCCTCTCTAACCTTCCCGCCAAAATTCCGCAGGTTTCTTTGTTGCTGGCAGTATTACTATGTGCTAGTTTCAAAAATTCTTTCATCAAAGAATTCGGCAGAACCAAATCTCGTAGGGACTGTTTGTCGCTCACGAGGAAATTCGGTTTTGTCGAGCGGTCGAATGATGGAGTTTTCCTGAAATATTTTATAAATTAGTTTTTTTTATACGAGAGTAATATTTTTTTCCCCATATAAGAACATGAAGAACAACATTGAATTACTTAAAAATATTGTCTTATTTTCAAAATAAGAAAAATGTAGCAAAAATCGATCTAGATTAAATGAGTCATTTACTTTAATTACAATTCATAAATTATGTAAAGTAATTAGTGGTACAAAGTCCGACCAGATCATTGTGAAGAAATTAAAAAAGCCATATATATTTTGACAGGCACATGTTTTACGAATCTATTCTATAGTCGGTAAAAAACTCAAATGTTCCTTTTGAAAAATCTGTCCTTTCGTGTTTGATCATCGCGCGTCGAGACGCCAAGATGCTATTATGCTATTTCAAACAACTTCGACATCAAATGTTTTCGTTAGAGTTCCTATAAATAGAGAGTCTGGCTATCTGGAATGTGTTAGTGTGTACCAGTCATGTACGTGTCGATCGTGACCCAAAACGGCGGCGGCACACACACAAACATTCGACACGTACGTAAAATCGCTTCTTCCTATTGGAGCCGCCATTTTGGGTCAAGCTTTAAATCCAGCCAATCAAACATTTACGCCCGATAGCCAAACTCTCTATTTATAGAAACTCTAGTTTTCGTAAAGAATATTCTTTATGAATATTTCAATATTCATAAAGGAATCCAAATATTTCAAAAAATAAAATGGGCAGTCCGACTTTGTACCAATTACTCTACTCGTTTTTTATAAAACAGCAAAATGGTTGCAAATATGAACATAGGGAAGTACATTTTCGGGTCTTTCGCCGAAGGCGCAGCAACGTCATCAAAAACTGGATACGCGACAGCAATATCCGTCATTTTAGAAGGTTTTGAATCTTTGACGGGGCCTATCACAGCAGCCGCGCTTATTTTCGGTGGATGGGACCTTGTGTTTATCGTCGGGGGCATTCTGCTTTTTAGTTCTTTTTCCTCTCTCGACCTTGAAATCAAACATCATTCCTTAAAAAATGCATTCATGATTCGCGAGATGGCCACATGTATTTCCAAAAAGAAATGTATGTGGCGTGAATTCGATTTTTATGTAAATTATAATTATTTTTTGCTATTTTTGAAAATTCACTGGTTTTCTTTCATAATTTCGGTTTTCAGTTTGTGAAATTCGAACGTGAATATTAGAAAATTGCAATATTTTAATTATTTGGGAATTCAAATATTTTGAAGTTCAAGAACTTACTAGCTCAAATGATAAAAAATTCAACAACTCGAGCTCTTTGAAGCTGGAAAATTCCGAAGTACAGAAAGAATGAAATTTTAAATTAATTCGGATTATAAATTTGATTTCATGATATTTGAATTTATAATCCGAATCAATTTCCAATTCTATTATTTCCGTTTATTAATGTTTGAATTTGGAGTTCCTGATAATTTAATGATATAATTGCAAGACTTCAAAAACTGAAATTGCAAAATTTTCAGTATTCGAAATTCGAGTGTGGAAGTTGAGGAATGTAGAATCATCCAAAAAAATTTTCAAAATTTAGAAATTGAAAAACATTTGTGAACTTGATTCTAAAATGTAAGGAACTCAAATCTCAAGAATGGATAAAACTTTTAAATCTTGAACAAAATCATTTCATTTCTGAAAAAATTTTCAAGTTCAGATTTCAAAAACTTAAAAGCTCCAATATCCTATTTTCATATAGAAATTCAAAAATTTGTCGTTTTTGAGTATTTCAGTGTATATAAAATTTTTTGATAACAATTTATCAAATTTTCCAATATTTTCCAAAACTATATCACGAAACTTGAAAAATTCGATAATTTCTACTATTGTTAAAATCCTTCAATTCTAACAACCTTCGGTCCTCTTCTTTTTTCAATCTTTCTTTTTCTATTTGTTCTCTGGCTTTCAACTCTGTCATGTATTTCTTAGCTTCGATTTCATACTGCTGCAGTAACTGTTTCTTCAAGGCTTCAGCTTTTGGAAGAATTTCCTTCAGTTTTTGATGATTTTCCAAACGATCTTTTAGAGGTACTGTATTGTACATGGGATGTTCTTTTATGTTTTCCATAAAAAGTCTGAAAAACATGTCATATCGAAACATAAATTTTCTGCAGTTTTGTAGTGGTTTTGTAGCAAAAAGAAATTAGATCTTTACGTTAAAAATTTCATGTACAACGTATAGGCTTGTTCCAGTGATCCTTCTTCGCAGTAAACGTTTGCCATTCTTATCATTTCTAATCCAGAACGATAATACCTGTGAATATTGCATTTATCGTCATTGCAAATGGATTATTACATCGATTCTTAATCAAAAGCTGAAGAAAACTATTTCCAAGATTTACCTTTTTGGCGGTGTGTGGGGATCAATTTCAACATCGGTCAACAATTTTTTCAACCTGTTTTCTGGTACCAGAAATTCCATGTCGTTAATTCCAGACTTCGGTGAATTTTCCATCTTGAAATCGATTTAAATGAACATCCAAATATGCCTTTTTCCTAAAAACTAAAAAATTTGACAAAAGCAACGAATAAATGTCTCAAATCAATAATTCGTCAAAACAACAGTATCCATTTGCAAATTTGAAACAAACCCGAGAAAAAAATGTGAATTCACTAAAGGGTGAGAAGTTTATGAAACAAGTAAACTTATTAAATTGTGATTTAATATGTTATTGTTTTGAGTTTATTTGACACTTAACATCATCTTGTTTTGACAATCTGGTTGCCGTAAAGGTGTGGATCTATCTATATATGTATATACGTACTGTAAAACCTTTAAAAGCTTTAAAATAGCCTCGTAGCAGCTGATTCGTCCATTTCTCTCTCACTATTTTTATATTTTATATGTATACGACGATATGTACGATATATATAGTCTCTATGTTTATATTTATTATATACATACCCATGCTGATGACGCGTACCTTAGGGTGCGTTCCAAAAATCGGTTGAGTTCTATATTCACGCATTATTATAAGGGCTGCGTTCCGAGAATTCACGACACATTTTCATGTTCACACTTCACGATATGATGTGAACTGATGTAAACTGATGATATATATATATATATATATATATATGTTTACAATGTTTACAATTGTGGTCCAAAAAAAGTAAAAAAATTTTGCACGTTGTCAAAACTCGTAATTTGCTTGAAATTCAGTGTAAAGGATATCAGATATTATTGTGTACCTATATTAAAGTCATTTCCTAGTTGTAAACCATGTCCCTCAATTTACGAACTGTCTTCTTTACCACCAATTCCATCCTGTCGAGAATTCCTGCAATTTCTGGCGTCGCAAGGAAATTTGTTTTTAAAAATGCAAAACCTGGAAATTACTACGAAAAAAATGGTTATTCCGGGGGAAGATTGTACTGCACGGCGAAGATGCCCCAGAATAAGGAAAATTTCGAAAATTTGGGGTTCATGGAGCACACAAAGACAGAGATGGAGGCAACCGCAGCCAAATCAAATATTTTCCACAATGGTAATTTTATTATTTTCTAAATACAAATTTATATTTTGAGTAATTTAAAAAAATATGTATAGCTTTACTTACCTATTCATAATCGTATGCTCTAATTTTTCAACGATTTTTGTATGAATTTGGAGTCCCTAGTTTTTGTATTTATTCAGTTTTCTAGATTTTGAATTTGCATTTGTAATATCAAGTTTTATAATAATAAAAAATGCTTGAATTATATGAATGCTGGAGTTTTTTTTTAAACTCCTCAGTTCAGTTTTATTTAATAAATGTTTGATTCTGAAAATTGTGTAGTATTCCATTTTGTGATTTCCCTTTTGGAAATTTTTTCAAAACTGTCGGTAAATTTTTCAGAAGATAATTTACTCTCAGGGAAATTTGAATTTTGAAATAAGTTACAAAATCGACAATTCAACGATTCATGCAATTCGATCCAGTAAATTCTTATTAAAACATTTTCCAACATTGCAGAAACAATCCTGGACCCTCTGAACCACCCCGACTTCTTCCGGATCAGCACCCTTTTCACGGTCAAAGATCTGTTCGACGCCAAAGTGCACTTGGGCCACAAGGAAGGCTCTATGCACAAAAACATGACGCCCTTTATTTTCGGATCCAGGCTGGGACACTTGATCATAGACCTAGACCAAACCGCAGAGCTGCTGAGGGAAGCCCTCAACTTCATGGCCCACATCGCGTACCGGGAAGGTATCATTTTGTTTATAACTAGGGACTCACAGACGATGCATCTCGTCGACAAGCTGGCGAAGGAAGTCGGCGAGTACTCGCACACCAGAAGGTGGAAAGAAGGCATTTTCACAAATTCCGACATGGAATTCAAAATAGCCACTAGGCTTCCGGATCTTTGCATTTTTTTGAACACGTTAGAGCGTGACCTTCGCCCTCACCAGGGAATTATCAGCTCGGCAAAAATGTGTATACCTACAGTTGCCATTGTGGACACCAATAGTAATCCTAATCTTGTGACCTATCCAATTCCCGGAAATGATGATACTATTAGTACTATTGAGTATTATTGTAAATTGTTCAAAGAGGCTATCACCAGGGGCAAACAGGCGCGAATTCAGGCTAATGAAAAACACTCGGTTTCGTGAGTTTTTTTGGTTGGAGACATGGATGTTTTGTTAGAAAGCGCGTGAGCATTTATTCGGCAAAATATTGTAAAGGTTGGAAGTACAGTTGGTAGCATTGGATGGCGTTTTTTGTACATTTGAGTATGTATCGCAGTCGTTTTTTGCAATAAAGGTAAGAGAAAATGTGAGCACTTTCAGTTTTGTAATGATGGAGTCAGGGTTTTGGAAAATTTATTTACCTTTTTAGAAGTGGGGATTTTTTTGATTTTGGGAAATTTAGAATTATTGGTCCATCAAATTTAAATATAGTAAAATTTCAAAATAGAATAAAATGAGCTACAATTATTCACTTATATAATATTGCATTTTTTTCAAAAAGTTTTCGGAAAAACTTTCATTCGTTGCTTTGATTAGTTTTATGAAAAACTGTCAATTATCATAAAACTTCTAAACTTCTTAACCCATGTCTAAAAAAGTAAAACTCCATTTCCCAACTTTTAATAACTATAAAAAAATGTAAATAAATGCAATCTGGCAGTCCATTGAATCGAGGTTGAAGTGTGCATTCATTTCCGATAAATCAGTCATTTTTCGAAGACTCCGTGCAAGTAACTTTGCTGTCCCGCAGACGTTGGATGAATTTTTGTCCCAACGCTTTCATGATTCTGAAACACGATTCGAATGTGAAAACTTGCAAATCGAAGGCGTACAAAAATATTACTCACGGAATGGCAATGTTTGGGTAATATTTGTTCAAGTACGCGAGTTGCAGGCATTGAGGAAAGCTAATCCAAACTTCGGGCAATTTGTTAGCGATGGCGACAGCCATCAAGTGTGCGCATCTTTCCGCGCTCATTTTGCTCGACGACAATTCTGTTTTCTGGCCAAATTTCTGAAAATTCGAATTTTCATCAGGTAAGGCCCGAGAAGATCCTGTTACTCAACAAATATACGATATATGTTTTCGTGCACGAAGGTTTTTGACAACTCTAAAAAATTTGATAAGGTCGCCTTATTCGGCAACAGAATTTTTATAAGAATCGGAATTATGGTATGGTAATTTCGAAAAAATTGACGAAATTCGGCATTTTGCGATTGGTATCGTTTTTTTCACCTCGTTCGGATTGTCGGTAAAAGCTTCTTCCAAGAAGTTGGTTTGTATAGGCCCTGGACACGCGAGCGTCACTGCGATGTTGGAATTCAGTTTTTCCGAACGTAGACAGTCGAAGTAGCCCTGAAAAATATGGAAAACAATAATTTCTATAAACAAAATTATTTTTTGCAAAACTCGCACTGAATAAACCCTTCGAGCCCCTGAAATAGCGCGTTGAGGACGTCCATTTACGACCGGCGATTTGGTATTGTACCTATGATCGTTTCTCAAGTCCTACAATTGTACCTCAAGTCCTACTTTTGTTCCTCAGTCCACTGCAGACAGGGACAATATGGATTCTTTTATGTAACGCGCATGCGCGTTGTCGACTCGCAATGTTCTGACGTTTATAGGTTCGTGGCGCACCGTGTCGTGAATGGACGTCCTCAATGCGCTCTTTGCTCTCTGCGCGTTTTGCAAAAAACGATGTTTGCACCTCGAACCCGAGGCGTGCTTTTTGGGCCAAGACGATGTATAAAGCCTCTCGACCCTCGGCTGCGCCTCGGGACGAGATTCGGCTTTATGCATCGTCTCGGCCCGAAAAGCCACGTCGCAAGTCCTTGATACAAAAATATCTATATAATGTCTTCGAACAGCGGCAAACTTAGCTATTCGAAGTTTTTTAGGGTTATTATTAGTTACATGTTAGATTTCGTTGTTTCTTATGGATTTTTATTGAAGTTGAAATTTTGGAATTAGAATTTTTCGGAAAGTTTACAAACTGTACCAACTTGAAAATTCCAAGGTTCTTTTCGTGGTACCTATGGAATCCTCCGAAATATCAGAATTTGAGTCAGTTACGTAGATTTCATCAAATAGTGGCGGAATCACATATTTAAAAATACTGATTACGTGCAATTAATGCGATTCTCTAATTATTTGACGAAATTCATCTGATCAACTCGAATTTTTGACAAATTCTGACTTTCCAGAGAACTTGAAAGAACCCAATTGGGTTTTTTTCAAGTAAACATAAAAACGACTGTAGAAGATTCGAAGAAACTTATAAGCTCGTATAAGGTACCTTATAAGAAATCAACGAAATTTTACACCGTTTTCGGGAATCTTGAAAGTCACGAGATACATACATGGAGAGCGTGTTTACTCCCACAGTAGGAGGCAGAAAAGGGAAGCCCAAAAAGTCCTGCTATGCTCGAAGTCACAACTACGTGGCCCCCTCCCATTTTCATGAAATGCTTGACAACTCTGCGAGTCAAAGCCAGAACAGAGAAGACGTTCAGGTCGAACATATCTTTGTCCACCTTAACGTCTATGTTCTCCCAAGCTGCTCTTTGACTTCTTCCTGCGTTGTTAACTAGAATATCCAACTGCGAACAAATTTGTTTCGTCCGAAATAACCGGAAAACCAGCTTGAATTACCATTAGCTTGAATTATTCGCCCGCTAGTGGGCGAACGAGTTTATCACTCGCACGCCATACGTCAACAATCGGGTAATCCATTATTTCGTCCGCTCTCAGCAGGGCTTCGAAATCACATATTTCTCGCGGGAGTTGAATAAAGTATTATGTGCGACTATTGTTCGACGGAGGATATTCTACTCGCGTGTTGCTGCACTCGCTACGCTCGTGCAGCAATTTCCCGCTCATGGAATCTTCTCCTTCTCCCACTAGTCGCACAATATACTATTATTATTCCGAATTTGGACGGTATACAATACAATATTTACAACATTTGGAATACTGTGGCTATCGCAACAATTTGATCATCGCGAAAATGGACTTTCTGACGTAATTGCCACGTGGGATACAATTTTTAGGATTCATGACTCAAAATAGTAAAGGTATAGTTAGTTACCTTTCCAAAATGATCGATGATGTGATTGAAAGCTTTTTCGTGTTCATCGAGTTTGCAAACATCCATTGTCAGCACTTGAATGTCATCATTATTCAAGTTTGGGTTTTCTGTTGGAATGAAAGAAATAACAAAGGTTAGATTGACTCTGCAAATTGAGTAATAATTCTTTTTTCACGAAATTTAATGTTGGGCACAATTCGAAAATTGAAACTAACTCAAACAAGAGTCTATTGATTGCTCATTTTTATTATTTTCAAACTGAAAAAAATACATTCCTACATAAACTTCAAAAATTCAGAATTCGTAATTACAAATTTTGAAATTTCAATTTATTCCGAAGTTTATCATTTTAAAATTTTCAAATTTTGAAGGTCACAGACTCCAATTATCACGATGCAAAAATCGATAAAAATTTAACTGTTCAAAAATCAACACAGTTCATGTACTTTAAATTTAAAAGACTTTTTTCCACTCTTTTCTCTTTTCAAGTTCAAAAATTGATGAAATTATTCATAAAAAGTACCAGCCAAACATTTTTCTTTCACTCTGTGCAATTCTTTTTCTCTCCTGGCTGATAACGTCATTTTGCAGCCTGCTCTCGCTAGAACATACGCCAAATGTTCACCAATTCCACTGGATGCACCAGTTATCCAAATGACCTGTCCTTTCAACGAATCTTCAAAGAAAAGTTCACAGATAATCAAATTTCGTTTGCTAATTTTCGAAAAAATTAAACTATTCACGAAATTCCGATGTACAGGAATCCGCAATTGGTTCCGTGTCATCTTAAATAATAATAGTCCGACAAAATTTCACATGTTTCGGTACTATTCGAAATCTCCCAAAAATTCAATTTCTTACTGTCTTATTCATAAATTCGAATATGTAAGTACACAACCTCCCTCCCCTTTTTACAATAAAATTATCATTATCAAAAAAAAAAAAAAATTCGAAACGAAATATCACAGTTCAGAATCACTGATAATATAGTAAAATAAAATTTCTTACCTATTGGTTTCCCATACTTCTCCTTAAAAGTCAACATAAAATCGCAATCCAAAAACCATGGCACCATCAAATAAATCAGGTAGTAAACCACGACAACCAGTCCCAAAAACCAGAGCATTTCGAAATTTTCTATGAAATTAAAAAAAGTTCACTCAATATTTGTTCACTCGCGAATGTAATCTGGCGAGCAATGTTCGGAATTGCTGAAAATTGAGACTGTCTCTGATTATTGATAAACCGGAATGATCGAGATAATTTTAACGATGATTCATTATTAGATATGCAGAATTTTTGCGAAAGATAAAAACCGGTACTTAATGAGCAATCAAAAAACATGGACGGTACAACTTCGAGCGTATTTACTTTATACGTATTTTTCCGATGGACAGATTTTATTTTTATCATCGAGCCGGCTTGACAAGCTGCACATATGGTTCTGTACATATGCGAATATACGGGGCGTTTCACGCCGAATCGAGTAAATTTATGCAGTTTTGCGATATTTTTTGATGTTTGGTCGACAATTTTCGTAGCCTTCAGAATTTAAACTTATAATTTAAACTGTTTAAAGTTTTGGATGGGGAACTTGAATTTTAGAAAAATAAACTTTTGAATTTATTTACCGAAAGTTTTGATGTGTTGTATACAGTATAAATTTCATGAAATCTATGGAAATTGACCAAAAACTCACCAATTTGGTTTTTTTCAGCGAAGACGGTTTCTCGAATATAAACTGCCTGAGTTCGGGCGAGTAATGACAAAGTCGTTTCGTAAGATGAAATGTTGAAATTTATAAATGATGAAACATAAATTACGCATTGACGGAATATGAAGTAAAAAAATAAGTAATGAATCTATACCAGATAAACAATAATTAAGGATAGGAGTAAATATTGTGGAATTCATGAAATATGAAAACAAGGCCATAAAGTGTAACCATTAAGGCCATTAAGTGTAATAACATGAGGGAATTTCCAATTATATATTTAGCCAACATATATGATGAAAAAAAATAATTGAATGGTGTATTTTATCCAACAAACGGATGAACCCGTGGGAAAAAGAAACGCGTTTTGAACACGTTCTATCAAACGCGTTCGCACTGCGTTTTTGGAACGCATTCCAAACGTATCGAAAACGCGTTTTTAGAAGGCGTTGAAAATGTGTTTTATTTAAGATTTATAGTTTCTGCGTGTCGGCGGTCCATGAATTTAAATTCTCAATATTTTATACGATTTTCTCAATTTTTTTTCAAAATTCTATAATTACTCAAAGCATACTTTATCACGTAATAACTTCTAAACTGTATAGACTGTATTTTTTTTCGTATAAAATTCTCAATTGTAAGTCGCATCCATATAAACCAAAAAACATTCGAAAATGAAATTAAAAATACATCGTAAAATTTATGCTCAATATCTGATTCATTTCAAGTGTACCATATAAACCAAAAAATATAATTTAAGATACATGTCGTAAAATTTCTGCCGAAAATCTTATCCATTGCAAATGCACGACAAAAAATGCCGTAATCATTTACATTTTGCGTGAAACGACCCATATTGCAAGATAGGTACATGCCAACAAAAATCGATTTCGTGAATTCGAGAAATCGAGACTCAATTCTAAAAATCGTACTGCTATATATACCACAATTATAAATGTTATCGATTTTAACAACAATTCTCTTTTTATTTTTATTTTCGTTATTAGAGAATCGGCTAGTAAAAATTTAATTGCGAAACTATTCAATATTTTCTTATACGGTTCTCCGTCGTTTTTGAACATTCTCAAAGATTCCTATTATTTCTGAGACTTACAATTTTTTTCGTCTATAATATGTATGTATACAAATTTTTCAAAAGTTTTTCATAATTTTGAACACTTCGGAAGTTATTAAAATTTTGATGCTTTCATAAATATTCATGAAATTTTCAAATATCCTCGAATTCGTGTAATTTTGACGTTCCTCGAAGTTTCTGATAATTTTTTGAACAAAATTTGGCAACATCAACGGAACTGGATGAAAATGAATTCAAAGTTCAAGTTGAAAGGTATTATACGTTTAAAAAAAATCGTAAAAATTTCCATTATTCAAGGTCCTCATTGAATGACTTCAATTTTATGTTCTTATCAGTTGATTTATTTTAATCAGTACTCGACAATGTTTTTTACAGCATCGAAGCATCGCCATTTATCAGGCAAATAAAATTTTTCGAACACGTGGGGAAACGGAGTATCCCACCCTGTTATTCTCTGCACAGGTGCCTCCAAATGCAAAAAGCATTGTTCCTAAAAAATCCAGAAAGTAATTTGCTATTTTTTCCAAAGACTAATTCGAAAAAAAAAAATTTTCAAATTTATACCTGGATAGACGCTGCCAATTCACTTCCAAATCCATTCGTCATCGGAGCTTCGTGAGCAATGATTACCCTACCTGTTTTTCGAACAGACTACAAAATATTTTCTCAATCCATCACTTTAACTAAAAATTATGATTTATTCTACGTAAAATATTTTGCAAAAAATACCTCGTATATTGTTTCGTGGTCCCATGGCAAAATAGAAACGAGGTCAATGACCTCACAAGAAGCATCTAATTTTTCTTTCACGAGATCGGCTACTTCTTGCAAAACATGAACTTGAGTTCCCCATCCTATGAGAGTAACTGCATCTCCTATTTTTTTTTAATAAAAAAGTCAATTAGAAATTATTACATTTTTTTAAATTGTTTTAGAGTAAGAGCTTGAAGAGCATAATTAATTGACGGGAGGCTCGAATCGGGATTAAATATGTGACCGTTGTAAAAAAATCGTCAAAATTTTGATAAGTACAGATTCTTTGCGCAATTGTGAGACGGAAGTTCGTCAGTCATTTTTGGAAATAATAAAAAATAATGGAGTTATCGACAACCAAAATTGGTATTCATAATTATTAGGCTAGTGCGCGCGCAGCCTTAGTACTATGACGCTACCGCAGCGCGCGCTAATGTCTGACCGTAAAATTTCGATGAATCTGTTGCTTTTGAATTTTTACGGAAAGGACGTCATTCATGGCATCATGAATTATGTGCGTCCTGATTGACAAAAAATGGATTTGATCGAAAACTGTCAAGGTTCCGGCGAAAAAAGTTCGAAGATGCTCTTTTATTGCCAAGCGACGTAATAAAAGTGAGGCTTCGAATCGGCGGTACGTCTATCCAAACAGTGGTTCTATATTTTTCGAGGAAGACAAACCGAGAAGCCCTACTGAAACCTGATTCATGCCTCAGAATGCAACCTCTTATGGCCAGCGTAATTTTTATCGTGGAGAGTTTTAGAACCAAGTTTATTGCATTTTATTTTTATGGTTAGCAATAATAATCCTCTCAAGCACGTAACCAGGGAGGGGGCTGAAGCTCTACGAAATTCTGGAAAATTTTGAAAATCGAGCACCTTGCAAAAAAGTGTATTTTGATGACTTTGGGAGTTATTGTAATTTTGACAATTTCAAGAATTTCGAAATTTTTGCAAATTTCAGAGATTTGTAAGTTTCAAAAATTCTGAAAATTTAAAATATTGAATTTTCATAATTCTTGAAATTAAGGAATTATCACGAATTCTTCAAATTTCGATAAACTGAGACATTTTAAGATTTTCAACAATTTAGAGAATTTCTAAAGTATTTTGACGATTTTCAAAATTTCGAAAATTTTTGAAATTTCAGAGATTCAAAAAAGTTCGGAAAATCTTGAGAATTAAAGTAGTTTTCATAATTCTTGAAATTTAAAATATTTTACGAATTTCTAAAATTTCGAAAAAATTTTATTTAGTAGGAACATTTTTAATTTTAAATTTCCAGAATTCCGAAAATTTTGTAAATTCCAGAGATTCGAAAAAGTTTCAAAAATTCTTTAAATTTGCAATACTTCCATAATTATTGAAATTATGAAAATTTTACGAATTTCTGAAACTTTAAGAAACTTAATATTTTTCAACATTTCTAACATTTCAAGATTTTCACCAATTTCGCGAATTTTTAGTTTGGAGTATTTTGAGAATTCCAAAAATCTACAGAATTCTGACAATTTCAGGCATTTCAAAAATTTCGGAAATTTTAAAGATTTCAAAAAGTTTTGAAAATTCTCAAAATTTAGAAAATTTACATAATTGTCCAATAAAACATGACTTTTTAAACTTGCTGAATTCATTTCGTGTAAAAATCACCTTAGCCCCCCCCCCCCCTCCCCGAAGGAAATTTCTGGCTGCGTCCTTGAATCCGCTCATTTATTTGTTGGTGCTAAGTCTCCTTCGTCCGTTCAGGGTCATATTGCATATCAATTTTCTCGATTTCAAGACACAGTATATATATATATATATATAATTTTCCATGCCTTTTTTGACGATTTGAGCTTTTCCGATCGGTGTTTTGTAATATCCGGTTGGCACGTGGTCAATTGCTGAGCGGTAAAGACATTTCGGCTCGAAAATAATGCATGGATCCGCTTCTTCGATGCAACTCAGCAACAAACCTTTTGCTTGAATGGGTCCTCTCGGCACTACTATCTTTAAACAGAATAAATTACCTTTTTAATGTCTCCAAAAAGGGGGAGTATAATTATTGCTACGAAACGTGTTTTTACATAAAAATGGTCTTCCGAAGTAAAATTCGTATCTCCACTTCATTGGAAAAAATATGAACACGATATTTTTTCAAATAATTGATTGTAATCACGGTAATCATTTGCGAGAAATTTGATTATATCTTGCCTTAAGTCCTGGAGTGTGTGCGAAATAAGCTTCCGGGCTCTGGGAGTGATAAAGGGCTCCGTGGCCGACCGCCCCGCAAGGCGCGCGAATAGTTAATTTTCCACAATCGAACATTCCTCCGCTCCGATACCTCAATTTAGCCGCCTCGTTCACTAACTATAATAATATATAATGCATTTTTCTGAAGTCGTCGTAAGTTTGAATAAAAAATGGGCGGCGTCATGTCTTCTCCACAAAGACACGTTTACGTAGTTGATGTAATTTTTACGTAAATTACATAGATTCTAGATTCATAAACAGATAACATAAACTCGATGTAAACATCGTGTAAACAGTTTTTCGTGGAGTTTACAATATTAAAAAAAAAAATTCAATATTTTAGTAATTTCATCCAAAATAGTTTTCGAATTTACGAAATATGGGTGAAATAAGGAATCTGTAAAAAGTTCCGTGTCGTCTTAAAAAACGAAAATGAATGAATATTGTCTCGTACTTGATCGAAGGCTGGAAATATGTAATCAGCAAACTGAATTTCCGCTATCGTGTTTACGCCGACGTTGGCCAGTCCGATTGCAAAACCCGCTATTCCTTGCTCGCACAGGGGTGTATTGAACACTCGATTGTTTCCGAATTGTTTTTGGAGGTCCAGCGTACAACGGAACACTCCGCCGAACGCAACGTCTTCACCGATGATAACTAACGAGAATAGTACATTATTGCGATTGCAAGTAATGTTAATTTTGGGAAACGAAATAGTTGTAGTCCGAGGCGAAACAGAGGACTGTAATCGTTCCGTAAAATTAAGTTTTGCGATGCAATCGCAATACTGTATTTTATTCGATGATGAGGACCGAAAAATACATTTAAAGTACCACTTTTAAGTTTAGAATCGAGTAAAAATAATAATTATCGTAGTTATAATTTTTGTGATACCACTAATTTAATAGTACTATTTTTCTCGCTAGTTTGAAGTTTCTCATATTTGTACATTCAAACTGAGGAATTTAAACACTTACGTATGAATATTTTTAAATTCATACCATTTCGAATTTCTCGAATAGTATGTTCATTATTCTACGTAACGTAAAAAATTGTATTTATGTTTTACCTGCATCTGGATCTTTTTCCATTGATAGACAAAGACCATTATTTATGGCTTGGAACATGTTCATTTTTTCGGTGTCTCCTACAATTTTATAATTATTTAATAAAATGTCTGCAATTAATGAAACATATTGAAGATAGACCAAATTTACAGTCATTTATATACGATTATAATATAAAAATTCATGAATTCCGTTAACATCGATGTATGGCAATTTTCGGCAATTAATTGGAAAAAAAAACTTCCCGAAAATGTATTTATTAGAAAAAAAAAACGTTCTCAAAAGCAATCAAATCCATCAAAAATGTCTCTATTAATCGGATATTTTCGTATTATTGCGCATTGACGTACCAAATTAACAACAATTAACCCAAAAATTAAGGCTCGACTCGTATGCGAAATGATGACCCTAACAAAAAATGCTCACCATTTTTTTCCGTGACCGTATCTTCAAAATAATTGAAATGAATTTGCCGAACATTTTTTTTCTGAATCAAAAATGCCCAACGCGAGCGCACTGTCAACATTTTGGACGTCGTGAAGTGTTCGACGAGGAATTGATAATAACTGCTGATAAGACTTTATTCGCGCCTTAGTATGGAGATTTCGAACTACCAACACAAGTGCGTTATTCATTTATACGTTGGCGGCTTCGAGAATCTTGACCTGGTAAAATTTATCGCTACTCCAGAAAAAGAGTGTATCGATAATAGAATAACAACAACGAAATAATAAATAAATTAACGAATAAGAAAGTTTAAAATTACACCTCCTTTCAATTTTTATCCGGTTGTGTATTACATTGATTTTTTGAAATATTTTATTCCCTAGAAGACATGTTTATGTGAATATGTATTTTTTACATAAGTTTTATGTAAACTTCGTGTAAACAAAATGTTGTTACGTAAACTTGTACGTCTATTAGGGCAGTATTGGTTTTCTGGGGACAAGGTATATAGGTCCCATTAAAACGAATAATCGTAATGAAATCAGGTTTAATAAAGGTTAATTACAGGTGTATTTAACACACACTTCTCGGTGCAAAAGTGTACACTACACTTATCGTTTTAAAGACTGAAATCGTGTTTAATAATCTTCCACTACAGTAAGCTCTTCGTAAAACGTAGTAACATCGTAGTTTACATTAGTTTACAATTGTTTACGTTTTCTCATCAGTGTGTCCTTTGATTATACACATTCGTGCTGGAATCGAATCGCACTCATTTCACATTTTTACATTTTCCCTCGTTTTTAAAAAATAAGTAGTGATAAATTTAGTGGAATGTTATTCAATAGAGCAACAAAACTACGCGGTTGTTTTTTCGTCAACAATTTTATATAAAATTTTATAAATTATTTATATTAGAAATTTCTGTTTAATTTGTTTCAATTTGTGTTGACACAAATTTAATTCTGATACGATTCCAGCATTAGCAAAATTTGGAATCACAACACATTATGTGGAATTTGATATATTATTACGTGTAATTTATTCCGGATGTATGTAAGACGAATAAAATAAATTCATTTCGGAGTTTATAGGTATTATTTTGGTTCATGGGAAAAAAAATTTTTTTTTTGTTTAAACACGAAAGCGTTCGAAAAATTAGGTTTGAGTGCGAATCGTTGAATTTTATTGGTCTCTATAATGTGTTTCGTGCATTTGTGGAAATGGTTTTTTTTGTTGATATAAGAATTTTTTCTAGTGATTTTCCGCTATCTTTGAGGACGATTCAAAATTTTTGAAATTAGGAATAATAAATTTTCTAATTTTTCAGAATTCTAAAAATCCGAAATTCCCCATTTCCGAATTATCAAAAACCAATCAATTCCATAATCCTACCCATTTCACAATTTTCGAATGGTTCGATTTTGATAAATATTAATTTTGCATAGTTTTAGTGTTGAATACATAAACAAGTTTGCATAATTCCAGTCATAAATCTCTCATTTTCTCAGAATACTTCGTCTAAAAAGGTAATTACGCGAAAAACACGAAAATTTACGAAATTAAGATGACACGGAACAAATAAGAGATTTCTGAATACCAACATTTCATATATGCGTACAATTCCCCCGACTAAATTTCACCCCAAAAATAGCGAAGTAACAGAAAAAAAGCAAAATTCACCATTTTCACAAGTGACAGGTTCGGTCAAAAGTAGACAATCCACACACTACTCCGTAAGGCCTATATTCCCTTAAAACTGTGCCAAAAAACGACCTTATGAAAAATGTTGATTACGTACTTTTGACCGGACTCAAAGTGTATCTCTTTCCATATTCGCACACTGGGTTCCTTGCTCGTCCCTAATTATCTACACAATCTCTAGTCGATCTCGTCAATTTTTGTCGACTTTTTTTTTATTGGTATATTATTACTGATATTCTACAAACGAGTACGCATTCATTCAAATTTACACCATCGGGCGACACTCGCATTATAAATACAATAATGAATTTTTTGTATCATACATAGTTTTTTGGTGGCTAATCGATACTTTATTGTCGTGTAAACTGTGATAAGTTTGGGGCATCTAGGGATGATTTTTCGTTTCTGAATGTACACATTTTCTGATTTTTTTATATTGGATGAATTTTATAGGAATTGATCAGAAAATTATTCCTAGCAGACATCTTTGCGTAATTTTCATGTAAACTTCACGTAAACATCGTGTAAACAGTTTACGTAACACTGTTTGCACCGTGTTTGCAAAATGTTTACTTAAACATATACTGGGGATTGAAATGAACGAAGAAATGACGGTGGAATCGCATATATTTTTTGTCACATGAATTACGTCTATAGCATTGAAATAATCAATAAATTGCGTGATTTCAGGAATTTTTGTTGAGCTTAGAATTTTATTTGCTGGAAGGCAAATAGTTTAGGCAAAAGACGTTACAAGATAACTTCAATTTTAGGAGAATCGTATTTTTTATAGAATTTTAGTGCGTAGTTGAATAATTACAACTATTGTGGAGATTTTATGAATTGAAATATTTTTCGTATCTTTCAAATTTTTGGACGTATTCGTTGTTTTTGAATTTCATTCTCGGATGTTTGGAAATCTGTTCGATTTTTATTCTCTAATCTTTGGTGAAATTTTTTTTCGAAAAAACGTGATCAGAGGAATTTCGTAAATATTCACAATCTCGGGAATTTTTAGAAATTCAAAAATTCTAGAAATTTTCAGGACTTTCTTTCAATAACTTTGGTAATTGGGAAAATGTTACGATTCTGGAAATTTTATGAACTTCTTTCGATTACACGGACGTAGAAAGTGTTTTCGAATTCCAACTTCGAATTTAAAAAAATGCACGTATACTTCGAAATTCATATTTTACTTTCCAACATTTCGGGAAATTTCTCGTAATTTGGAGATAATAATTTCTTTCAGTTTTTGGAAAAACTGGTAAAATATCAATTAATTCAATGCTATTGTAATAATCGCGTAGAAAAAAATGTGTTCAAGTAATCATAAATTTCAAACTCTAAAATTGATTCATCACAGTTTCGAAAAAAAAATGTAATAATCAATTATATATATATTTAAAAACCCATTGAGGCAAGCTTAGAATATTTGAAGATTGCGTATTAAACAAAATATTTCATAAAACAATGTAATGAAAAAATAAAAAATTTTCTCTATCGCTGAAGTGAATCAATATTTATTTTGCAATGTTCTGGATGAATTCTTTAAAAAACCTCGGATACATTCGTTTAATTGTTTTTCGTGTTCATGCTTTCCCGGATGTTTAGGCACTTGAATGATGACCCCAATAAAACACGATGTACATAATACGTACGTTTCATACATAATATACGTACATCATACGTATAATAGACGTATATTCAACGTACGATATACGTCGTATTTCCATCAGGCGCTATAGAAAAATTTATCGATCAGAAAAAAAATTCTGCGCGGTCCTACGAACTCTTTTCGCAACAAAATGAAAACAAACAATCAAAAAAACACAAACTCCGTAAAAACATAGGATAGTAATGCATAAACAATTTTGTACTTTGTACTTTTCCGTATTTTAATCAAGTTCATAAATAAAACCACCTACTACTAAAAAATAAATTACTACCATAACTAATAATCACCATAAAAAAGTAATCAGTCATCAATTTCACAATATTTTACATTACCCAAATAAATTTCGAGTGAAATATACAAACGACTAGCTTTCGATTTTTTCACTACACTCAAAGAAATAAACATAATGGCCAATATTGTTGTCGGGGATAATAATACTCAACTTTTTGATAAGTTTTGAAGAAATCTTAAGGTGTCGACAATATCAACAATAATAAATACAGTAACAACAAATCGTCAAAGCCACACGAATCGAATACGTCCCTGATGGAACACGACGTATATTAGACGTTTATTTTACGTGTATTATACGCATATGAGACGTAAATTTTACGTAAATGAAACGTACATAATACGTACATTATACGTGTACAAGACGTATGTTATACATATGGTATGTCTCTTTTACGTATCATATACGTCTATTCTACGTATAATTCACGTCTTTTCTACGTATAATACACGTCTCTTCCACGTACAACATGCATCGCGTTCCATTAAGGGAGTGAGCGCCTGGATTATCATCCCGTAATCACAATCCGCGTCTTACCATGGTCATCGATTTCACAATGAATAATAAATAGGGCAATTGTTTACCATTGCATATAAAAAACACACGTATAGACGAAAAAATCGGCATTAACCTAAAAATGACAATCGCAACGCCACCTAAGGTTGTGCTATTCAACTTGTAAACGTGCAGCGTTGCCGTATCTGTACTCCATATCTCAAGGGCTTCGCTTCAACCGTTGAAGAAATCGTCGAGGAATGCGCGGAATGCATTATATTGTCTCTTTCCCCTCACTTAACCGTTACTTTTTTCACATGCGTTTTATGCCATAATGTACAAGCACACATTTTTCAACTAATGTCAACTAATTTTTATAGTTTGTCTTCAACAAAAACACTTTTTGGTATGATAAACATCGTTCGGTAATCACTGCGCACTCATTCATTCGCTGCGCGTGGGGGTTTTCGTGTGGCGACCTCTGGGATGAGGGGAATTCAGGGGATCACGGCCTGTGTAGAGCCGTTAAAAAGTTGGTAACCCACGTTTTTTCATTTGGAATGTTTCTGTATGGGAATGATAGATTTTTGAGATTTTTGGGTTTCAGCTTTTGACTGGGTGCTCTTTGGTTATTACGTATGTTGGGAATGAGGTTGCGGTTCGAATCAAATCATCAGTTTAAAGTTATTTTAGATAATGGGTTGGAGTTTGCGTCGTTCAAAATTATGAAATCTTTCAATTTTGTGTTTAGATTCTTAAAATTCCAGACTTTAAAAATTTTCCAAGGTAGGGGCCCACTTTTCCCAATGTCCGTTTTCCCCCAAATACTTTTTTCCCAAAAAATTTTTCTTCTCAGGATAAATGTTTCTCAAAGCTATTCTACCCATAAGATCCATGAACGATTTCCTAATGTCCATTTTTTTTGTATGAAATGTCATTGGTCGACTCCGCGTTTGTTTATGATTTTGTATCAACTGTCATTTATTTTTACAACTGTTAATTTATTTCGATCGTGCAACATTTTCAAATTGTCAGTAACTTCAATTTTTCCAAATTTGAAGTTAGTTCTTTGTAAAACATGTCTGAAATTCTTAAATCTCGATCATCTACGATGTTGAGCATCGATGGCTTCTTGTATTATAAGCATTCAGATGAACTTTTCCGCTATATCTTCGATTAGTAGAAAATAAACTCGTAAGTATTCTTGACTTGGATGACGTTTTATAGGAACTATTGGTAAAACAGTGTATTGGAATTGTAAGAATAAGGACGAATATAGTACGCGTGAGGTATTACAAATAAGAATGTGGGTAATTTCATCATCAAGAAATGACCAGAAAATTCAGGAACATGTTCCTGACACCGAAATTATGATGAGGCAATTACAACTGGGCCAATCGTAAGGAAAAATCAAGATCTGCAAAGAAAGCGAAAAGAAGAACGAATATTCAATATTATACAATCCTATGAAAATTACGTAGCGAAGGACGACATATCGACATACCTGAAAAATATTAGACACAATATTCAATTCTGATGAATTTCGATACAGCATGTTATAAAAAAACATTGATAAGAAATTGAAAAAAACACTATTCGAATGAGTATTTAGATAAATTAGACACTGTAAAAAAGTGTTGTGGGTAAAATAGCTTTTGGAAACATTCACCCTGGGACAAAAAGTGTTTTGGGAAAAATGGACATTGGGAAAACTGGTAATTGGGAAAAAAGGCCTTAGGAAAAACGGATTGGGAAAAGTGGACCCCAATCATTTTCCAAGCATAACGAAAAAATACCGGCCGTCAGTTCCAGAAAACACCACCCGAGGCGCCACAGTAGAATCTACGCTCACGGAGCGAACAAACTCAGCTCGCAATATAAATTATTATTGTATTTATAATAGAACATTTGTCGCTTGTATGTACAATTTTTATGGTACAAGTCCAAGTGAAGAGCGTACGCTGCAGGCAAGAAACGTTGCGTTGCGTCGTACACTTGTCGCTCATAACAGTTCATGTCATGTTATATACGTTTACTTTGTACTATATATGATCATAATACAACGATCCGTCATTTTCTCGCCGCTTGCGGAATCATATGTCTTTGTTTTCATTTGTCATGATGGGTATTGAAGTGCGTCTCAAAGTTTCATTGATATGAAATGGGACGCCAGGGGTAAAAATGGGACAAACGAAGAACATGCACTGCTTAAAAATATCTTCAATTCTATAATAATTTGAATCTTCAATGGGTACCATTGGTCAATGAGGTGCCTCATTTCTGAGACATAGTTTCGTAGAGGATTAATTCTATCTAATAGTCAATTCTTTGGTGACAAGAATGATTGGAGTTCGTTTCTGCTGAAGAAGATCCAGTGGATCTCATTCGTGAATATGGAAACATGATTAATTTTTGTAGGACTTCGAATAGGACAATATACTTAATTAACTAAATTAGGTCTAATAAAAACGCAGATCTCTTCAATCCGATTAATCATCAATAATAATGACTCTCATTGATCAATGGCATCTTTTTCGCGTGGAAACAAAACACTTTGATAAAAACTTGAATGGACTAGATAAATTTCCAAGAGTGTATCCAGTAGGGCATTTAATTGCATGACCCTGTCGAAAGTACGAACTGGAAAGAAAAAATCGACTAATTGGTGAATGAGATCGAATATACATTTTTTTTTACAGCTCCAACCTGTCCCGTTTTTACTCTCGCCTCCCCAAATGTACTGATTGCCTGAACGTTTGATGAGCTGAGAATTTTCGAAAATTTTGTCGTTTTTCGGGTTTCTGATTAGATGTCGTTTATATTAGCACAAAATTTATCGATGGATTTTGCGCTCTGACATTAGCATGTTTTAGGTGGAAAAATAATTTTGTCACTGTGTTCCAGGAGTTGTCATGAAAATTACTCTTGATTTTCGAAAAATACGTTAAACTGAAATTTGTGGGCTTTCAGGGATTTCGGGGATTTTACACTTCCTAAAATTATTGATTTCCTATGTTTTCAATGAATGTGAGCATTCTTCAGTTCCAATCTCTTCAAATTTTTTAGTCCCTCCGTAATTGTTCCTCATTACCCAAATTGTAAGAAAATAAAAAACATCAGATCTTTCAAAATCCCTGCACTTCCCAAAATTCCTGAATCCCCGGATTTTCCCAATCGTATGCTTTTAATTTCCCAATCTTCCAATATCTCCAGCTCGCATAAATATATTATTCATTCATCAAGTACAACAAAAACCTTCAAACACCCCCCTACCCTCCCTTTCCCCTGGCCCCTTCTAAAAAAAGACGTATTGCGCAAAGCGACTTGGTCGCTTCTCATTGACTTGGCAAAAATACAGCATTCAACGTTTTGCAAAATATCGTACAAGCCCGACGTCGAAAACGCTGGAAACACGAGAAAAACGTCGACGGCACTTCCACACCTCAAAAATCCAAAAGGCGCCAAGCCTCTTTTCCATAAAGTTCATCCATTGACGCGGTTCGACCAAAAAATGGACATTATAGGCACTTGGCACCTTTTGAATTAATTTATTCATCTCGCACAATTAACTTATATTCGTGTATGTATATATATATGAAAAGCTCCGTATATATGTACAACTCGGCGCAACCTCAGTATAAGATTGTTGATATTTTGTCGATATCGAGCGTGTCGATATAGTTTTGAAGATTACAATATTTTGTTGGTGATTGCGTTTTTCATGTCAGAGAGATGTTAATTTTGAATTTGATATTTTCCAAATTAAGTCATTCACTCCAGGGTTGTCACTGTTGTCAGATATTTTCACGGCTAGCCCGCCATCTAGGGACCGAAAAAATCGCCAATATCGCCATCTTTCTTTCCCGTATCGCCAAATGATCGCCAACAATATTAGTACGTGCAAAAGTACTTGAAGGCGCAAAAATTCGAAAATATTGTGAATTCAGCGTTTTACGTAGAAGAAGGTAGTGTTTCACCAAGTTCACGAAAAAAATGATAAAAACTTGTTTTAAAATTATATTACGCTCATAATAAAAAAATCCAATAAATGAAAGCGAATGGAAGCATAATTATGGTAGAACAATGAAAAAATTTTTTTATTCGAACTTCCCGACATAAAAAAATTAGTTACAAACAGTCTCAGAATCCAAAAATCGCCATCGCCAAATGGAAATTTTCCCTCGCCAAGAGTTACGAAAAATCGCCAAGTCTGACAACCCTGGTCCACTCAGTAGTTGGAATTAAATTTTGACAAAATTTCGGAGCGTTGTGTTTTAGTATCCAATCGTAAACGTTGCACCAACGAAAAAATCGCCATCGCCAACAAATTCGTAAACCCCGCCGAATCCCGTTCGATGTCGACATTTCCAGTAACATCAACAACCCTATCCCGCCCTGATACGTTTTCCCTCAATAAATACAATAGTTCGCTTAACCGTCGTCGTTCCCACCAGGAGTCCATACCGACGACATATATTTTATATATATCACTGTTGCGGTCGTACACAAAATATCACTGTGTCTCTCGAGTTAGTCATAAATTCAAGTTCGTTCGACCAACGAGGGCGCGACGATGACTGCGGTTCGGCTTTGGTTGCCACGTGATCCCCCGAAATACGTGCGTCGCAATCATTCCCGAAAACATATTCAACTAACCCAAAATATCGTGTAAAGTGAGCTTCGTTCGCATGACTAGACTGAAGTATCCGAAACCGAATTCGAGGCTTCCCTGAACCACGTGGACTAGATGATTGTAGCAATGGCAAATCAATGGCACCGAGTATGGTAGTCCTTTAAGCGCACTTGCGACGAATGCGAGGGATAAAGAAAAAGAGGAACGAGTGAAATACTTGAGCGGTCACAGGAATGTGGTCGAGGCATGTCTTTCGGAGCTGGCGTTGGTGTCGGGGGCGAACCAAGACGCGGAGGAGGCTTACGAGAAGGCCAAGTCCTCGTCGGGCGAGTCGTCGTGGTACTCCTCGTGGTCGGACGTGTGTCACAAAACGTCGCCGGCTTGACGGGGACTGATACCGAGGCTCGGCGAGAGCTGCCCCTCGTCCATCGCCATGGCCTTCGGGTCCTCGTCCTTCCACTTGTCCATGGAACGTCGCCTCGCGTTCATGAAGAAGTTACCCACCGTCGTCGGCTCCAAGCCCAGCTGCCGCGCGATTGTCACTTGCATCTCCTTAGACGGCCTCTTCGTCTCCTGCGAACACACCGCCATCGTCAACATTCGAGAATCATGATTTTTATCAGCTGAATTGGATGATTCTATCAGCTGAAAATCTCGAAAAATGTTGCGCGAATAAGCTGAAGAGTAAGTGGAATTATTACTGTAGGGATGATTCGAAACTGACTGGAAGTGACGGATCAATGTACAACCACGTATGTCTGTAAATTTTTAATGAATGTTTCTGTTACGATGTAATCATTCAAGAAAGATTTTTAATTATTGTTGCCGGTCCACTGCTGGGCAGTATAGTGCAGAACTAACCATGGTTCGTACTGTCACTACTGCTTAATACTGACACTCTTGGTTAGTACGGTTAGTACGGTTACACTTGTTAGTATGGTTACTACTTGCAAATTTATTACTGTAGTCAGAGGCGGATGCAGAAAAATATTTCGGGGTGGGTTTTTGAAATCTTTATGTACATCATATTGATGTTTTCAATATTTATTAAATGAGTAATCGGCATCCATAAGCTGAATTGAATATCATTTGTTGATTTTTCTACGGATCTTCAATTACCACTACCGAGTCAATTACAGTGAAACCTGGATTAAGTAGAGTTCATTTAAGAAAAATTTGGAAACTTGAAACTATCTACTTCAAATTTCAACAGCAAGCTTGAAACTTCAAATTTGAACATCAAACTTAAAAATTTCGAAATTGAACATCGAACTTCAAACTCTATATTTCAACTTGAAACTCGACACTTTAAATTTTAACATCGGATTTAAACACAAATTTTTAAGTTGAATTTTAAATTCGAAACTTCAAACCCTTTGAATTTCAAGTTTGAAATTTGAATGTACCTAATATATGTACCTCGATCATCTTATTTCAACTTTGAACTCCAAATGTTGAATTTGAAGTTCAAACTTCTACTTTAAGCTTTAAACTTCCATATTTTAACTATCTAATTTGAACGTTAAACTTTAAATTTTAACTTGAAACTTTGAGTATGAACTTTGAACTTCATATGTTAATATTAACATCAGTACGATTTTGTGTACGAAAAAAGAACTCTGTCTTCAGTCAAGATAATTAAGTCATGAAACAAATCGTTACGAACAACCATAAAATTCGAATTCGGTATATAAGACAAGTTTCGATAGTGCGTATCGAATTCAACGTAAACGTCCAGAATGTCTAGGGATTTGCTCGTTATATTGCCGACACTGATTCAAGGGTTTTTGTAATTAAGTAGTTGATCAATTTGAAACGGATTATTCCAAGTAGCACGTAAACGATACCCTCGACCATGACTGAATAAGAAGATGATCTTCGTTTAACAATCGTCCGATGAAAGCAAAGTCGTCCACAGACGATCGTCTTCGAATGATCATTCAATGAATGTCGTTTTAAGATGCTTTTATACCCATGGAACGTAACTTAAGGTAGTACTTCTCTGAAACCACTTTTCTTACGAAATCGTTCAAACTTTGCGATAAATAAGAACAATAATCAACAAATACATACACGAACTTTGAAAGACATGTTGTGTCTGACAGCGAAGATATTCGTCTCTTAAGTCAGGATATAGTATAGTGTTCTCATCTAATCCTATGGATTATAAAACTGTCATTATCTAAGCTCACAGACACAACATATTTTGGATGTATAATATAAATTTGCTCGAATCATTGCTAAGAACATCATATCGGTTTTTCATTCGATTCTTAAGAAAACTGAAAAAATACAAGAGCCTATGACGTACTATAGCCAAGGGAAGTACAACCTTAAATGAAGGGTCGCGAAAAAGTGGAGGAAAAGTGAAATTTTCTAGGCTACCGCATGTGGCTTTTTATAGGGAAATCGTGATGGATAACTAGAGTGGCGAGTGTAAGTAAAGAACGGCACGCGAAATTATTTAAGACCGATCGATACTCGGTCGTTCAGTTGACGCGCGACAGAATTCAACTATCTACGAATGTGCACGCGAGTGCGCAGCCATGGGACATTACTTCCGATCACGGAACCACGCCAGGATTCATTGATTCGCCACTCAACATTTTGCATTCGAAAACATCCCCAATCGTATCACCCCGTTTCTGCTCCGGAAATAGACGACTTTTCTCGCGGAGACTCATTTCGCGAAGCTTTTTTTCTCAATTATTGTTGGAAG
Source organism: Platygaster equestris (assembly GCA_030522785.1). Taxonomy (NCBI): domain Eukaryota; kingdom Metazoa; phylum Arthropoda; class Insecta; order Hymenoptera; family Platygastridae; genus Platygaster; species Platygaster equestris. The sequence goes on from JAPYZK010000051.1 coordinate 69,942, forward strand.
TAGTCGGACGTAATTGTAATTTTTAATTCCGGTGAATTCGTGAATCGTATTCCGACTTTCAGTTTGGGAATTTTGGAATTCCAGTCACTTCCAGGATTCCTAAAATCTATTTCTTCCGGAGAAAAATTTACGGAAAGTCACGAAACTGTCCATCAGAAAAAAAATGCATGAAAACTGAAATGATGCGAACGAAGTAAACTAACCTTAAAAATAGCCTGTAGAGTACGGCGCTGAAGGTCTGTGAAAACCAATCGGGGTTTCTTGGGGGCGGGCTGTTGGTGCTCTGGCTGACTCGCCATCTCGTCTTTCCTCTTGCATGCTGAAATGCACGTAACGCAATTAGCACCCCGTCAATAATTTCTCAAAATTCCTCAACTTAAAGAATCACAAAGACCAACTTACTTCCGCGCTGTGGAATCTGCGCAGCTGTGAACAGAAAAGAAACGTCGGCATTAGTCCACAGGTCATCGCGAAAACAGACGATCGTGTATTTTTTTCCATTGCTTAGACTTTCGGTTCGTTTGGTAAATTGGTTGTATAACGGTTACACATTGAATACATGTACAATCATGGAAAAAGAATGATAACTGCATACACGATTCCCAACTTAAAGCTACGTAAAGTTACATGTCACTAGGGGGTTTACAAGGGCAAAAGTTGACAAGTGTTGATGCTGGTGTGAATGATGTACTGTTATCTTGAACCGATCGAAAAAACGAACCTCACACTCACGCATTGTTTTGCATTTTAGGAAAAACTCGTCGTATAAGGCCAAAGATGTTTTTCAATGTTTTCAAAATCGAAATTCCTCAAAGCACCTCGGCACGATGCAGACCACCAAAGCGCAATATTGGGTTAAGGGTGAGAGGGATTGTGGAGAGACACGCTGAAATTTGTGTCGCGTTGTAGGGACATGCAGTACTTGGGGACCATGGAAAAATGAAACGTTTCCTAACTATTTATGGACACGTTTTCATTTTTTCACAGTAATAGTATATATTGTACAACTAGTGGGAGAAGAAGATTCCATGAGCGTGAAATTGCTGCACGAGCGTAGCGAGCGCAGGAATACACGAGTGGAATATTCTCCGTCGACCAATAGTCGCGCATAAAACTTTATTCAACAACCGCGAGGAATATGTGATTTCGGGGCCCGCTGAGAGGTGAGGGAATAATGGATTACCTGATTGATTGACTCAACAATCGCTCTACGTATTTCAGGGAGTTAAAAACTAATCATCGCTTTGATTTTCTTCGGGATTGATTATGACTGTATTCGACACTTTTGTAAACAACAACAAAAACATTGCAGCAATACACAGTTTTGTAATTTTGAGGTTAGGGTCGTCCGCCATCTTGTTTCCATTATCGCTGGAAACAAGATGGCGTTAACGTTCCGAATGTGACTCTTTTTTACAAATCCCCATATTTCTGTTAGAAAAAATTATAAAAATGAGAAGTAAACTATTTGTCAACATCACTGAAGTGATTTATAAGTCGCAGTATCCCCAAAAATTTGTGTCAACGTTTCCTTCACCAACTGTGGGAGAAGTAAATCAACCTGTGAGAGAAGTACTCACTTCTCCCACTAGTTGATGTATTTCTCCCACGCTGTACGTAAACAATCAGGTAATCCATCATGTCCCCCACTCTCAGCAGGGCCCCGAAATTACATGTTCCTCACGTGCGTTGAATAAATATCATCATTTTCTTAATCTCGTAAATTTTCCTTTGTGTAAAATGTCCTAACATGCAACAGGCAAACAAGTGACGTTCGGGGCTTGAAAAAATATTTTCTTTCGTTTCCGCTTTTCTCTGCTGACTGAATTATTCTCTGATTGGGAAGAAGGATTGCGGAAAATAAAAGTACTTGGGAGCACTCCGAAATAAAGTGGGTACCCGATGCAAAATATGCGGTAGAGCCGGCGTCACACGTGTTACCAATTGCCTCGGTCGTACATGTACGATATTACAGTAATACAGCGGTTCTACGAATTGTGTTTCCGCCAAAACATGGTGGAAAAACAAGGAAAATGCATGGATTTTCGTGAACATCCCGATTACATTGATCCCCCCGGGTCGAAGGCATCTCTGACCTTATAAACAAAAATCGTCGAAAAATGCACAAGCTTGCGTGAGTGCAAAATTAGTCAACGACACCTGGAATGTAAGCACCAAGTCACATAACTTTTCAATGCGGAAAGTGAACCGCAATTATAACTTTCAATCGATATTGTAACATCGTGTATATATATAATCGTTCTTCCCCGATCGATAAAGCCACAGGAAATTTGCAAGTCTCGTTGATTCCTCGAACGTACTTTTATTTCCAATTCCGTCACTTTTTCAACCATTTCAGATGTTTTGTGTGCTTCTCGTAGTTGACGTTTTTGGGTGTTGCTGAGTGTTCTCGAGGCAAAACATTCATGCTTCGTTATATACAGGGATTGTTCTATGGGATCAACTAACTCGCCAAAAATCTCATTTACAACTACGACCAATGTTGTAGGGTTGGAAAAATCGTCGACTAGGGAAACGTCCGGTCCAAAATAATCAAGGAGAAAATGAGAAAATGAAGCCAATAAAGTGCAGAAACAAGTTCCCCTATGTTTTCGGACCGCAAAAAAAACCAACTTTGGATTCTGCACGAGCTTCGTAAAATTATCATCGACATGGTAAAATTGACTGGATTCATACACGCGCGCTTTCGCACGCACACAACGGTTCGCAACCTTCCTAAAGTCTTGGCCATGCAACTACTACAGCCCGGCGGCGTTTTATTGAGAACATATATCTCTTTTTGACAGCGATTTCGTATTTTTGCGAACCCCCTCTTTGTGCTTTAATCTCTCGCTCAATGTTCATAGTCGTATAGTATGAAAATAATATCGTCACACGCTGAATTTCCTCACTCGAAAAACGGAAAATAAACGTCGCCAATTATTTCGTCGAGCGTGAGCCCTGCCGATTCGTACATCAGTTTCGAATTCAGAGTGCGTCTACTTGGTAGTGAAATGAACCGAAGTAAGTGCCACTGCAATTTTTCAGCGCCGTAAGCAACGAGTCTGGTCCGTATCCGACAAAAGCTTTTCATTAAACACGAAAACGAGAAAGTTGCCGTCGGTAAATCATGAAAATGAATGACGATGATGGTGTTGTCGCGAAAAAGAGTGTGAATGATGGACGAATCAACGAAATGAAGAACGTAAAACGCATCAGATCGTTTAAAACGTAAACACGGAGAAAATCAGAAGCGAAAATGAAAGTTCCATGCTGGGATTCGATCCCGGGTCCTTTCGATTACAGGTCGAGTGGTCTAACCACTGAGCTACACGTGACACATGCGTATTTGGTCACCAAAATGTCTTTAAACTCGGTTTTTTCGTGTTTTATTTTTAATAATATGTCGATGATCACTTTTAAGGGTAACTAGCGTAACTCAGTTTCGATCGAAAGGACCTGGGATCTAATCCCAGCGGGGGAAATTTTTTTCAAAAGTATCATCGTTTTCCACTTGCCTTCCCGCGACTTCCCGCATTACAGTTTTCATCTGTTTGTACAAATCTGCGGATTGAACTGCTTCTCAATAAAATGCCTCCGTATACGTGTTGCAAATCATAAATACGTATATAGAATTAACCTCTCGTGTCTTTATGAGCATTCGCATAAAAAGCAGCATATTTTTGTGGCACGTAAAGTTCCGTTAAGCGTTTGTAAAGTATACTTATCGATAAAGGGTGCAACTGTGGCGTGCAGATATTTTCGTATAATTTTCGAGAGTAACGTCGTTGTCGCGATGGTGGATCGATTTTTACAAAAAAGGTGAGAATCTATCGAGGCAAAAGACCTATGAATGGGAGAAATTCAGACTTCATTTTTGAAATCGAATGTCCCACTCATGGGTCCGTTACCTTACTCTGCATTGGTCAAGTGTGATTTAAAAGCTACCAGAGTAAAACATTTGTATCGCTACATGCTGAAAAAAATGTTTCGCAATCGAGGCCTCCGACTGCGAAACATGAAATTTTTTCAGCAGCAGAGAAACAATGTCCGATTGCGGATCACTTTAAGGTGTACATTCCTTGAAGTGACTGCGATTCATTCTGCTTTCGCACAAGTTTCACTGTACATATAACCATTTGCTCAAGAGGTGATGAACACTGAGATAATTCTAAATTTTTGCCCAGAAGAAAATTGTGGATGAAAAAAAGATTCAGAGAATAAAACGTGCAGTGAAAGGAAAAGTGTACATGTTCCGAAAGAACTCCATTTTTGAGTAAAAACAAGATGGGGAGCCATAACCTCTGAACCTCAGTAAATTAGTAAATTTTTTAGGCATCGTCGCAGTTTAGAAATGAGTAAAATAAAGCTATGGTTTTGTTTCTGGACGACTACACTCAAAAATTTGCCAAAAAAAAGAGTGGGGTCACATTCGCCCGATTCGACCGCTTTAGACCTTCGTAACTTTCTGCCGGCCTAGTTTCCCAAGCGTGTTTCGACGCGAGTTCATTTTTCGATTCTCAAAAGTCCCGTTATTTATTCCAGATTGTTTATTTATAGAAGAACGACGGCTCGACAAGGCATAATGACAAAAAGCATGTAATCACTTTGTAACGGGGTGTTGACTGTTTACTGGACTGGTACATACGTGCACCAAGTGTACGGTGTTATGTAACTAGGTCAATAAAAGCTCATCGGGGTAAAGAATGATGACAAAAATAATGGTGGTAACATAGAGAGAGCGGATGCAGCAGCCCGTGAACACGAAATCAGTCTATAGAAGCTGAAACGTAACGAGGTACACTGTTAGAAATTTCCTGGATTTCCATACTTGTCGCTGATTTTTCCGCGTCATTGAATTAAAATTCCGTCATTGGTTCAAAATTTCTGACAGTGTAGAACAAATGAAACGTAATGTTTCCGTGCGCCAAAACTTGTAATAGTATATTGTGCGACTAGTGGGAGAAGGAGAAGATTCCATGAGCGGGGAATCGCTGCACGAGCGTAGCGAGTGCAGAAACACGCGAGTGGAATACTCTTCGTCGACCAATAGTCGCACGTAATACTTTATTCAAAACCGCGAGTTATCTGCGATTTCGGAGCCCGCTGAGAGGGGAGGAAATAATGGATCACCTGATTGATTGACGCAACAATCGCCTTTAGAGCTTCGCTACGTACTTCACGGAGTTAAAAACTAATCATCGCCTTCGTCGCTTTGATTTTCCTCAGGGCTGATTACGTTAGTATTCGACACTTTTGCAAACAACACAGTTTTGTAATTTTTAGGTTAGGGTTTGGGAGTTTCACGTTTTTGTATATTTCGAATCGCTTGTCCGCCATCTTTTTCTATTATCGCTGGAAACAAGATGGCGTTAATGTTCCAAATATGACTTTTTTTTACAAATCGCTATATTGATGTTGGTAAACAATACAAAAATGATAAATAAACAAGCTGAGAACAACATTAATAGTACATTGTTGTGCAAGCTGGCACTGGTGAGTTTGACGAAATGAAGGGTTATGGCACGAGCCGAAGGCGAGTGCCGCAATCATTTCGTCAAAATCGACAATTGCCAGCGTGCGCAACACAGTCCTTTTCTTCACGATGGCCGAGAAATACACTCAAAGTACCAATTTTGAGATTAGAGTGAAGAAAAGTGATTTATGAGTACCAATATCCCCGACATTCGCGTAAACGTTCCCATCACCAACATGTGGTAGAAGTACTCACTTCTCCCACGGGTTACTGTATTTCTTCCACGCTGTACGTCAACAATCAGGTAATTCATCATTTCCCCCACTCTCAGCAAGGCCCCGAAATTACATATTCTTACCGGGCGTTGAATAAATATAAATAAAATCGTAACGCAACGCGTTATACGGAAGCACGAGGCGATCAATCCATCTATTCGGTTAGTCGTTCGGGCAGTCGTAATGTCAACAATACGGTATACAGAAAGAAAAATCAAGTATCGGTATGTAATATGTATAGATATATATATATATAAATATTTATAATATGTATATTTGGGACGAACGATGCATAGGCAATAATCGGCAATTAATACAGTTAAAATTATTCGGGAATATGATGCGTCAAATCTCGGTATTACAACAATGTTATTGGTAGTATAAGTGGAATGAATTACAAACACCGAAACTGAGAGACTCACAAGCAGGAAGAGGAGGGTGTTTTCCTTCTTTTCGAGTTGACCGATCTCACGTTAACATTGCGCATCTGGCAGTCTGCAATGCAAAACACATCGGGAGGGTCAAAACAACCGGTGGAATTTCGATTCCGAAGACCCTTTTGCTCGTATAGAACATTGCCTTTTCCCTTGCTTTTTCCATGCCAGAGTTATGCCAGGACTAGATTCGAAGCTCGACACCAACGCTTCCCTTACTCGCGTTCTCAACTACCCATAGAATTCACTCCAAATTCGAAACAAATCAATGCAAAAATGTCTCCAGTCCCAACGTTCGTTCGATGTTCGTTTTCCCTGAATGATTTCGTGTCTTCTGACATGGCGTCTCAAAACGAAACGAAAGTTCCTCAATCGTTAACGTCGAAATTCAAAAGCGACGGAGTTATCAACATCCGAAGTCGAACACCCAGCGCGCGGCGCGGTAGCGTCCTGTAACTAACTTTGACACGCCCCGTTCCCTGATTGGTCAACTTTGACCGTCGATAACTCCGTTATTTTTGAGTGTCAGCAAAAACTGCTCAGGAACTTTTGTTTTACATTTTTCACAAAGAATCTACTTTGATTGTTTTGGTCTCTCAAAAAATTTACGCCTCGTATGAATGATCGAAATGTTGTCCGATAGAATCGTACGTTCGAGCGTGTGTTGACTATAGGCGTTATTTATAATTCACAAGGCAGCGTTTGAAACTGAATCGTTCGTGAAAACTTAAACTAATGAAATGCCTCGAAAGTGCTTCTGCTGAAAGAATGCGTCTGTTAATACGACCCGCTTTTGTTTTTGGTACGAGATAAAATGTAAACAACAGTTGAGCTTTGCACTGTATCCTATGGTGAGGAGAGCAGGGAGGAGGGGGGATAACCAATATCCTATGTCAGATAAGAATGCAAACATCGTGTAAATAAATCGGTTGTCAAAAGGCTGAAAGACACATGGAAGAGCAATGACGTTTCAAAGGATAATGTAAAAAAGTAGTAACGAAATTGTGCGATACCAGCCTTTGACCGTCGATTAAAGTCCGAAAGGACGTTTCCCTGGGGTTCGTTAACCTGTCCGAAGCACCTAGCAGGACTGCCAATATGACAAGAAGAGTCGCTCGCTCTTTGCCCGGTTACTATTTCAATCGAGCGACAAATTTCTGTCGCTTAGGTGATGACGAAAAACAATTGTATACAAAAAGTTCTTTCTACATAACCTAAAAAGTCAGCAACAAAAATCACGAACTCAGGGAAATGTTATGATTTGATTTTTGAATTTATGAAAGTGGGAAGCAAATAAAATGTTCAATAATTCTCGAAACGCCCAAAAAATCCGCGCTAATTGCGAAACCCCGACATATCTACACTTTTTCTGGCATCCCTGATTAGGCACGCGGAATATCATTTGGATGCGGGGTCAATGGTTTTCGAACCGCTCGGCATCAGAATCAAAGGCAATGTTCGCGAGGGGGAAGGAGCGTATTACACGTCGGCCGAAGCTTATAATAAATATATCCAGAAGCGTTTGGGCAGTTCGATTTCGGTCGGAATACGCCGAGTTTTCGAGCAAGAGTTGGAAACTCGGATATTGGAAAATGCGGAAGAGAGAGGGAGGGGGAAGACTTTGTCGCGCGCACAATAGGGGATGATGCGACGTCCGTTCGCCGTTGGCCAAGCGCGTAAACAAATATCCCCGAGATAATAAATGAGCCCGCGATTTTGCTTACAATAATTGACGTTGACGAGAGGGGGGCGACTTTTGCGTCTTTTTTTTCGTCCCTTCGTCCGTTTTCATTAAAGCATTAATGAAATTCCGGCGTGCGTTATCGGGGCCATCGAAATGTTATTTTTTATCGGCGAAGAAAAAGTATGGTATCCGAATAATGCCGAGTCGAAAATTTTTTAATAATACACCGGCTCTTACTTCCGGCCCGGCGGGGAAGGAAAAAAATTTCGAGCCCGATATTTGTGGCGGTTGATTCGCGTAATATCGGCTCATCGCGGTCGACGGGGCAAAATTTAATTACAAAAAAGTTTTGGCATTCCGTCAGTTTGGTTGAGCTACAGTAGCATTTTCCTCTTTCTTTTCTCGCTCGCTCGCGCGCGCTTCGGCTCCCGCGTATCTGCGGTTTATTCGAGCCAGACGTGCAGACCCAACCCCCGGACTCCATTCCCCGCGTGGCTTTTTATAAAGGCTTATGCAATATTTTATTAATATTATACAATGCGATGGCGAGCGTCACCCGCGGCCACTTGTTTCAGATTGCGCGGACTGACTACCCCGGGTAACTGCTAGATGTATATAGAAGGAAAGATTCCCGTTTCATCGTCGAGTGTACGAATGATTTTTGATTACGAGTTGCGCTCCAAGGTCATTATCCCTAACCGGCACCTCTGACATAAGAAAAATCTTCCAAGCCTGAGATCTTGCTAGAGTTTACAAAACGGGAATAGAAAATAACCATTGAAAACAATTTGTAGGACTGTACATTGTTTAAAATTGAAATAAATACACGTTGAAATTGAAAAAAGGTCATTATGAAGGATCTCGAATATCTGGGTTGCGCTTCGGAAGTTCACCATATTTTGTGTGTGTTATTTTCTGAAGTTTTAAACCAATCGTCAATTGACGATTGGTTTAAAAACATGACTTACAGTGGAATGATAAAGGCGAGGAGTTAACATAAACGAATGTGTACGTTCCGAACCAGTCAACATAAACGAAAGTCCACTGTATCAAGAATTTCAAAAATCCGAGAATCACGAATTTACGAAATTTCGCGAAATAAAATATTTCGTAAATATCGAAATGACATACTTACAATTCAGAATTAAAATTAAAGTACTCTAACAATCGAGAAACTAAAATATCGACAACTTCGAAATTGCGATTTCTGGCATTTTAAAATTGAAGGAAATATTTTTACGATCGAAAATGAACAAAATCTCAACATTTGCGATTTTCCGGCAGTATCCATAATAGTGAAAAAAAAAAACAACCCAAACAAATCAATATTTTCATATTTGCTGCTTTCGAGTATGTTAAAAAAACAAGACAAAAAAATAGAAGCGGTGGAGCATCCCCCTTTCTTGTTATACAAGTAATAATCATGTTCAATTCGGTGTAAGTCTTTGAAAGGGTAGTTTGCCGAGGAAAAAAGAATGGAAAAAAGGTAAAGGCGAAGAGGGCAAGGTACACACCGGCCGGGCAGTGTGCAGGGAAAGGATGAGAAATGTAAAAGATTGGTAGTCTCCCTCTCGACCCCCCACCCCCACCCACCTGCGAATCGTGGACAAAAATCAATATGAACGTGTAGCCATTTCTCTTTTATCTGTCCGATATAGGCTGCTAACGGGGAACTTGCTGAAATGGGCTTTAAGGACGCTTCCAGTTCCATTTGAATACGCGAATTTCAGCATTGCGTTTAAAATAGTCGTGGATCTATGGAGGGGGAGTGAGCGTTGGAACAAGCCTTTCCTGAAAATTTTAGGTTTCTAAATGATCCCTAGTGAACATGTTTACGTAAACATGTATTTACGTAAATTTCATGTAAACTTCACGTAAACAGTGTCCAGTCAGTGTTTACGTAAACTTGCATAATTTTGGAACTGCGAATTTTGAAGAATCTAAATTTTGAATTTACAAAGATGATAATGAATTTCTTCGGTTTTCAAAAATCACTGGACATGTTTGAGCATTTTCGAATATGTTCGGTAATTTTTGCAAATTTTTCGAAACTTTCGATTCATCATTTTCAATATAGGGGACAGCAACGTCGTTAGGAGAATTTGCTTTTTATCAAACCAGTTCTCTAACAGACGTGAGTTTTTCGGTAGCCCATGCACCAGCTAGTTTTTTGCCATCCCTCGCTCAAGTTGTATTTAACTATAATGTTGCTACTTAATGAAGTTAATTTAAGCATAACGAACTGTATTGATATATTATAATTATGTATTTTGTAAAAGGGTTTCTTTACCCGTTGGTTCTATTGAATAAAATGAATAATTTGTCATCACGAATAACTGAAGAATCATTTTGAAGTACGAATATTGAGGTTAGAGTGACGCAACAATTATTATTGCACTAGTTGTAGAGCGTGTTATTTAAAATAAAATGATTGAAATAATGGGATAAATAGCTTGATTATGGCGACGAGGGAATTTGGTGCGTATGCCCCATCTGCGATATTCAATGGCAGAGCTTAGCCAAGGCTCGCTGTGGTTGCACGAATACCTCTAGCTCGCCCTACGGCGCTGCCGGTAGGCACCCCACATATAGATTATTGATTAGGCAATAACTCAAGGACTGCTCGGGATGCATATTGCGACCGTGCCGGCCTCTGCGCTATGACCGACGTAGCAACGCGCTAATTATGTTAATTAAACTTTCTCTTCGATAAATAAAAGCCTGGAAATTCCAGAGGCGCCAAGGGCCGGTCCCTTAGGGAGCGTTCCTTTGCGCAGTTTAGTGAGAAAATTAATCTTAGAGAAATGGGAGTTGCTAGGAATTATGATTCTTGGTCTTATGGTGATTAGTGGAAAATTTAAAGAGTGTTTTGGTATTTTGAGTAGTTTAAGTGAGTTCCTGGAAGATTTTGTTGGTTTTTGTCAGTTTTTGAAAATTCGGGTCTACGTCTTTTTTGCGAACTTAAGAATTCTGGAGATTTGTAATTTAATTTCCAGGCATTTCGAAATATTTGATAAAATTTTCTGTTAGTTTACATTTTACAAGAGATATTGAGAACTTTTGAAAAATTTGTTGGAATCGTGAACTTTTACGTGAACATTTTGAAAATATTTGAAATTTTTTATGGCTTACAGGAAATTACAAATAATTTTAGATGAATACTTTAGAACGTAAGTATTTTTGGATGGTTTTCGGAAATTTATGATCTTTTCGTGAAATCATTAGGAATACTGGAAATTTTGTAACAGTTGTGCACTAATTCTAAAAAATCTAAAGAAAACCCCAAAGATTTGAATAGACAAATGACACCCAAAAAATCCTCGTGAAATATTGAAATTTAAAACAATTTAGGCTGATCACATTTTTTTGTAATACCATAAATTCAAAATTAAGTACATTTTTTCTTTCTCTTGAAGCTGTAAGAAATTAGCCAAAAATTTGAATTAGAAAGTTAAAAACAATGACTCGAAAAATTTTTTGAAACGTTAGAAAATGCTCATGAATTTTTCAAAATACCTTCAAATTCAAAAATTTTCAAAATCCTTGAAATCCCCCAAAAACCCCCCAAAAACATTAACAATTCCCAAAAACCAAGTTCTCCCCTTTTCCCCATATACAATCATTACGAAATTCAAAAAAATTGCATGCTCAAAAAAATTCCATTCTCCCTATAAAAAATCCCCCAATTCTCAAGAACGTAACAACTGAAGAAAAAAAATTATTTTACTGTCCAAATAGCTGGGGGTCCTAAAGTTAGCCCGCGAGAAAGGACAAGAGGCGAGGAGGAAAGTTTGAAAGTTTAAGTTCGTGACTAATAGAGGGTCGATTCTTCGATAATTACCCCCCCCCCCACCTTTTCTTTTTTTTTATCGGTTTCCATTCGTTCATAGTACTTTTCTAACTTTGTATCTCACTTTAAAACACCTCAAAGAATCGGTAATCCCGTTAGAGCATCTTCATGTTTCAATTTATCTGCCGCCACTTGTATCGCAAAAACATTCTGACACATCTTTCTTTTTTTCACTGGTAAACCGCAAAACGGTGGGGGATGAAAGTAAAACAGTGTTGCTAAAGGGGGTGCTTTTTTGCGAATTATTGAGGAATTCCGCGGATCTACAGAAGTTGAGAACAATTTAGGTAAGAATTTAGAGCCTTTTAGTAGGATTTGAAGCAATTTATGACAAATTTTGAATAGTTGAGAGAATGGGGATAATTTGTCGATTTTCGGGATATTTCGGAAATGCTGATTTTTGAGCATGTGTTGAAGTTTGTGCGTATTTGATATAAATTCCACAATATTAGAAATATATTTCCAAGTTCCAAGAATTGATAATAACCTTGAAAATCCTCAGCAAACTCATAATTTTGTCTATGGGGATGTTAATAACTCATATCGATTATATCACAATTTAATTATATTCAAAATATTTATAAATTAAAAGAAAACCTTTTTCTCACCATGCCGTCTCATTGGCTTTTGGGACTCACAATCTATTTCCTCACAATTACTTCCCCTTTCTTCATTCATTTCCCCCTCCTTATCCTCATCGTACTATTGACCGGTATTCACGCCCACTATGGGGTTTTTGCAACCCCCCATTGACTTACTTGGGAAACCATGGAAAACCAAGTGACGGTATAGCTCGGATGTAAGTTTGAATTGTCTATTGGCAATCAAAAAATTTTTTCTGAGCAGAAAAGCTACGGAAAAAAATCTGACCCCGTCAGGATTCGAACCCGCATCCTCGAGCCTGGCAGCTTGGTGGCTTGACCACCGCGCTACCGCGGTTTTAATATTTATAAATTATTAAATAGCTAAAAACCGTCATGTAATTATTCATAACATGTTATCATTAATATATAACATTTGCTTCGTACTTTCTTCACATTTTCGATACTTAAATAAATTGTCAAGAAAAGTGACAACTTTTAAAGTATCAAAAATGTTTCAAAAAGCATTATTTAGATGTAATATATCACGAATAAGTAATTATGAGTCATATTACGATGGTTTTCAATGAATTAACTATTTATGAATAGCTAAATTCTAAATGTCATAAATCTACATACACTATAAAATTCAAAAAATGACAATTTAAGCTGAATTTGATAGTTTTTTTCATCAAATTTTACCTAAAATGGTATAAAATGATTAAACGAGTGATGTATTGCGCGAACATGGCGCAGATACATTTTTAAATCTTTAAGGAATTTGTAACCCAGAAAGGTTGTAGTTGTAGGGGGAGGGGGTCAAAAATTCCGAAAAACTGCGTTACGTAATACGTGAACGACCCTTAACGTGCCTCATAAAACTCATAAACTTGACGAATATTTCCAAAAATATCAAGCCAATCGGACGTCAGATGATTTTTCATTTAACATTGGTGAACCCGTTGGTCACGATCGAAACTGGAATGTTCTTAAGGTTCTTCATTTTCCATAAAGCTATTTTCCATAAAGCACCTTGCATAACCTTCTAAGTTGTCAATAAACTAACTAAGTTGTTCAGAAAAACTTGTAAATTTTCGGTTAATAACTTATAACTTTCTAAGAAACCTATAAGTTGATATAATATACCTCATAAGAAGTAAAAAACTTAAGAAATGTCTAAAACCTCGTAAGGTTCCAACTTACAAGGATCACGTCGAAAATTACGAAAAAAACGGAAAACACCGTTTGAAAGTCCGTTAAAGAGTCGGGTTTCTGATTATTAACGCCTTTGACGCAATATGTAGCCAGCGGTTGTACACGAATCGATGGATAGTGATAGATATTCACGAGGGTGGAAAATGACGCTAGCGTTGGGAGCGCGTGGGAGGGGGATGCACGAGGATTACAGAAATGGACCGTTGCCCTCGGGCAGCGAACACATCTTCGGCAGTTTTCCCTCAAAAAAGAAGAATCGGGACTTTTGTACGATTCGCAGCGAAATGATTGAAATTTAGCGGTGCCCACGACGAAATATAGCTCGGGATCGATACCGCGCGAGATTAGCCAACTAACCTTTCCCGACTTTTCATCGGACGCGTTTTTCATTCGATCGCGAACTTTGACGGGGGAAATTGGTCCGGAGAAAATTCAGGGTGTCTACTGATTTAGTTGGGATACAACTGGTTGAAAAATACAACTTCGAATCTATAGGGGGAGGTCCGTAGGTTGGGCCACAAACTTCTCTTAAATTTCTCTCTTCGGTTAGTTTCTCTCTACTGCCACGTTACTTTTAGCGAAGCGTAGAATTGATGATGAAAAACAGAAAATGGTATATTTTTTGTTAAGGGGGTAAAAGTAGCGTTTTCGCGTGTGCGAAGTTTGCAAACGAGCGAAGCGAGTGAGAAAATTGCACGAGTGGAAACGAGAGTATGATCGATGTTTTTCA
>JAPYZK010000052.1:0-44882 GCA_030522785.1 Platygaster equestris
GATAATTCATTCTCTAAATTCGAAAAATTATCGAGCACTAAAACTTGTTTTCAAGTATTTTCGCGATAAAAATGAGAACTTCACGCATTCTCACCAAATTGTAAATATTCCTTCGAATATTCCTCAACATGCCCGGAAAAGTCGGCCGGAACAATTCCGACAACGACGAATGCCATCTGCTGTAACGACTGTCGTTTTCGATGTCATTCACCCAAACAATCGCCGAGTCCCGGATGTCGATCGCAAATTCCTGATTGTCCGCGTTGGACGACAAATCCAGGGTCAACAATTTCGACATTTTCTTGTTGTTGAAACCAATTTTGTGCAGGGATTCCATCACCCGGAGTTCGCTTCTCAAGCTTTCCAAAAGCGTCAAGACATCGATGCTTTCCAGGTCGAAATACAATCCGTTCACGAACAAAGCGGTGTCTGATGGCTGAATACTCAGGGCCGACAAGAACAAATCTTGGTTTATTTTCATTTCCTTTTCCATCTGGCTTTTCACTTGAGTTTTTATCAAAGATTTCGCCTGAAAGCGATTTTTGAGGAAATTATATTATTTCGGAAAATCGGACGAAAAATTTAAAAACGGAAAGTTGAAAATTTTGTGAGTCATCATTTTGAATTAGAACGAAATTTTGTGGGAAGTGATAATTTTTTGATCAATGTAGTAATAATAGTTTTTATTACGATAATTACGATTTTTGAATATATAGATTATTATAGTAATAATAATAATAATCGTCAATTTAGGTAAAAAATGCCAACTTCAATTTTACAAAAAATTAAATCAATTCTATACTTGATTCGATCAATTTTTTAAAAATGAATTGAACTGAAAATTTTTTATTCAAATTAAATAATAATAATAATAATACCTGCATGGGAAAATTTTGCGCTATGTCAGTCAGGACTTGAAGAGCTTCTTCCACTGGAGAATTCATGATTCTGACTGCGGCTTGTTGACTCAGTTTTTGGAACTGCCATACTTTCAATGCGCCGATTTCGTGACTCGTTTCGAGAAGATGATTTTGCAATTTGTCTAAAGTTTCGCGTTTTTCAGGATACAGTTTTCTAAAAAAATGAAAGATATAAGATTAAATAAGTTGGTAATAATAGAAAAAGTATCTTCAATGTGTCTGGTTTGTGTAATTTGAAATTTTGTAAATTCCAAAAGTTGCAAGTG
Organism: Platygaster equestris; assembly: GCA_030522785.1. Lineage (NCBI taxonomy): Eukaryota > Metazoa > Arthropoda > Insecta > Hymenoptera > Platygastridae > Platygaster > Platygaster equestris. Next base: position 1,187 of record JAPYZK010000052.1, read on the forward strand.
TGAAAAATATAAATTACAAGATTGAAAATTTTCAGAGTTTTGAATCCAAATTGGTGAAACTTGAATATTTATAAACTATTTAAAAAATTTTATTGTTTATAAAAATACTCAAAAATTTGAATAAATGTGTGAATTCGAAATTCTGAAAACTGAAAATTGACAAACATTTTTCACGAATTTCTTGCACTTTTCAATATCTGAATTTTTGGAAAAATTTTGTCAGCTAAATAATTTTGTAAATTTTCAGTTTGAGGAATTTCGGATTTTGGAAGAATTTCTGAAACTAAAGAATTTCGTAATTTTTCAGTTTATATGATTTTGAATTTACAGACTTTTTAATATTCCAATTTTGGTCAAACTTTTTTAACTTTAAACTTTAAACTTTTGTAAACTTTCAGTCAGAATTTTGAATTTGATGATTTTTAAATATTTTGATTTGAAAATTAAAATGAACATTTAGTTACAATGTCTCGAATATTGTATCCAACATTATTTCATACCTAAGAATAGCAAAATTTAATCCTTCGATTTCATCCACGCCTTCATAATCATTTTCAACGCTGACTTCTTCTTTGATATCAGAATCATCCGTAGCTTTGTATTCCGTAGATTTCATTTGAAGTTCAACTCCATATCCCGACAATCGTAGTTTGTTGTTTGGTCTGTTCTAGAATGAAATAAAAGAAAACAGCATAAAAATCACAAATCATAAGACTAAATCGTCTCCGATTAATGATTAAATCACGATTCAATCATCAATTTCACTCACTTTTACATAATGACGCAGAACATAATTAATTCTGTTCATTTCAGTCAATGATTTCAGTTTCTCATGAAACTGCAAAAAATCTGGAGTACCAAGTTCGCCATAAAGAACAATTGTTTTGTTCGTTTGTTGTTTTCCCAAATAAAAATGGTCTATACTGTACGTATCCAAGGGTTCCCAATTTTCCTGCAAAAACATGAACAATAAATTTGAAATAAACAGCATTTTTACAAATTACAACCATGTTTCCTTTCACCAAAATGACGAAATACAATTTTTTTGTCCGCACAAAACAATTAAAAATAATTTTGTCTTTTTCAAAAATTCTTTTAAAAAAATCATAACTCATATACCTGGCCAATGAGTGTTTCTAAATCTTTCAAGTAACACGTTACATGGCCTCCAGCATTTATAAAACTGTTACAATTGATATATGGAGGTTTGTTGAGAGCCATTTGCGAAAACATTTCAACGCGTGCCGAAAAAATGCGTAAAGACAATCCGAGTTTCAACATGGAAATTTCCGTTGGGGACAAAAATTTTCCCGCCATTTCAATGACCAAGTCGTAGTGTTCTTTTTCTGTATCTGCAAAAATGAAGCGTGCGAATTAGAAATATCGTAGATGACTCAAAACTTTTCCTGAACTTGTTAATTTCATCAACTTACGAGCATTTGCAAATTCCTGAGTTCTGCTAGAGACTAAATCGACGAAACTCCAGAAATGATTGGGATTTTCGTCGTTCAAATATTCAGCTGCCTCCAAAACCAACGGCGTTTCCTGCCATTTGGCGTCGATCAATGTCGTCACGTATTTATTTACATTACTTTTGGCTAAAATTTCATTACTGCCGCAGCACAGCGAATACAAAAGTATAAAAATCAACATCTGAAAAATGAATTGTTATTACAAAATTATCGAATGAACAACTATATTTCAAAATCGAGTTTATTCGGAAATTTAGATATTATGGATTACGAAACCCAAATTATCGTCTACTCACTTTTTTGAACTGATAATCAGCCGACGCATGCAAAATTTGCTCGAATTAAGTGGAATAATACGAAACTCGAGGGGAAAGTGACAATTCAAGTGTCACATTTGACGATGAACGCAACAAATTTTTTTTCACGGTAATGCTTCGAAAGTTGGGCGTTTGAAAAAGATTCTTATCAGGTGGAATTCGGACTTTTTTTGTGACACAGGACAATTTGTTGACTTAGTGCATTTTTGCAACGAAACCGGCTATTGTTTACGTGGTTTACGTGTCATTTTTTTATTTACAGATGAGCACTCTCGATACATCGAAAATTTGCATCGATAGATCGCGGCAATGGACCGGTTTTTCCCCGTCATCTTGAATTGCAACAACAAATCGTCCAAAAATGATGAGACATGAGTGTTAAGTTAATGGCAATTATTTGATTCAAAGAATTGACTCACGAAAACTGACGAAAATTCACCATTCTTTAGCCTATTCAGATAACATGCTGATTGATGCTGATACTGGTTAATTGAAATAAAACACTTCATTTGTATCAAAAAATGTATCAAAAAACGGGTTACTTTATTTTATATCAACAATCTCAGAAATATTAATAAGGCACGAAGCACAATAATTCTCTTAATGATATTCTAGTAGTATATTATAATAAGTTTCCCATACAAAACTATAAATATGTATAAAACTAATTACAATCATATAAAAACAAAAGCATTTCCTTGACAAACAATGAATCATTCAGTATGTAAAAACAATAAATATATACATGAACTATATGAATTATTCTATAAATAATATTGAAATGCAAAGCAACTAGAGATCCAGGTTGACTTCGAGACAACACATGGCTCGTAGCCAGGGTACACCCGACCGTCCATGCCGACTCTTCACAGCACATGCATACCCATCCACCAGGGGATCTCCGAGTCTCGGGGTGGTATCGGCATTCCTCATTGCGAACGCACTCCAGGTCGCCGCTCCTTACCGCGTAATTCGCCGAGCACCTACAGCACTTTCGGAGTAAATGAGACGCCTCCTGGCAGCCACGGTCACCATCTTCCAGTTTAGGGAATTTCTCGTAGCCTTCTTTCTGTATCTCCGGCGACCAGGATCGGAAATAAACCTTTCCTTGATCCAAATGCCCCAAGTAAGTCGATCTCAGGTACAGCATATGGTAATTGATTCAGGTACTGGTAATTTTCCAGGGCGTAAGTTGCACTCGCGTCGTACGCCACCGGGTAACTATTTTCAATTAGAATTCCTTTGGGGTGCGCCAGGCAACACATGACGTCCTCCAAAAAGTCGATGTCATGAGAAAAGCCTTGCCTCCGGAGCAAATAAGACGGGTCCCAGCAAGAAACTTTTTCCTGGACCATTTCCTCCAAGCGTTCGGGGGATACGTTGAAGGAATCGCCGTTATTTTCGAAGATGTTCATGATTTGAGATGTTCAGACTGAAAAACTAACGACAGTGTTGACAATTTGTCACTGAGGTGACCTTTGGGAGCGGCCATATTGGTGGCGTTCAACTTGAAGTTGGCCGCAGGCCGCTGATTGGTCGGATTGCTGCGTGGTCGGGTTATGCCGGCAGCGACGTGGTACAACGACTCAACTCGAATCGACTAGCAGAACCATGTATATAATTATATAATTTAATTATTTTAATAAATATATGATTAATTATTAATTAATGTATAATTAAAATAAATATATGTAAGTATAAAAAATATAAATAAATAATTAAATTACTATATAATTATTAATTATTATATGTACAACTATATAATATTATACAATATATAGGCAGAACCGACCAATCAGAGTAAAGACGTTAAAACTGAGACGAAACACCACCGAAAAATAAATTACTGTCAATTTCACATCTGTAATTAGAGTACGAGGAATTCCGTGGAAAAAGTGCGATTTTGAAATGAATATCAAATCGTTTATTGCATCTGATGTACAAAACCACGAAATAAGAGCCGCTATCGCACATCTACACCGACGATTTTTTAAATATTCATTCATTTAAATACTAACCGAAAAGACATTTTTGCCCGACGATTAAACTCCATACAGCGTTGCTCTCGGCAATTCAATATACTTGGAATAATCGCTACACACAGAGAAAACTCTAGCCATACATTATCGTAGCTCGAGTTTTTCCTACGAGTACAATTTGTACCTGAACATTCATATGTACAAATCCATGTCGAGGATGTGTCACTGACAACATTTGTTATGAATTTTCATGTCATCTTTAAACGAATAAATTGTACAGCTGCAAATCATGTTTTCAACAATAGCACGTTTTTTGAACCATAAAATACCTCAAAAATCTACAAAGAACTGCGTAACTATTGAAAATATGAATGGACTCATGTTTTTTTAAACTACAAATTTCCCCATTTCAACTGTTTGAAACTTGTAAATTCTAGAAGCGATTCTTTTATCAACTTTCAATATTTGAATTCTGATTTTCAATTTTCGAATTCATTTCTGAGATTGTATCAATCAAAATTTCGAACAGAATCATCAACAGTAATTCAATTTTCTATATTTTCTTGAAATGTTATCAGAACCAACTACATTTTATCATGAATCAAAATTCACCGAGATGTGTATTTTTCGCTAGACTAGAAAAAACGAAACAAATTATGTTTACCAAAAAATACGATACAAGACACGAAAAAAAAGCTACCCCAATGAAAAACCGTCAACCTCGTAGAAGAACCATAAAATTAAAGAGAACACGAACGACAAGCAGAAACATCGCCCATCAACGCAAAGTACGATCGAAGTAAGTACAATTTATATAACTTCAATTCTCTAATTTTCTTATCCTCGAATTATGAATGAGCTAATTCGACGATAAACGCAAATTTACCTATCTAGTCTAGATTCTATATAAAAATTATTCGTATTTTGGATAAGCCAAGTAAGATACTGCCTTTTCAAAATGAGACTTACATTTTTTAGGACTGACTCGCTTTTTTAGGAATACTGTGTACCTCCAAAAAATCTTTGAGTAATGTTACTCGTCGTTTTTCCGCGATGTCCATCTGATTTTCGAGATCTCCTCGATCTGTGGTTTCTGCTCTCTCGATCTTCCACGAAAGGTTTTCTATTTCTGCCTCCAGCTGGGCTTGTTGGTATTCAAACTAAACCAGAAAATAACATCGAATTAGACTCGCCAAAAAAAGGACAATAATCGTGTCTTATGGGACACGAGGTAAAAGTGGAGCAGTATATGCAATTATGGAACAGTAAACTCGAGAGATTTTTAAAACTTACAAAATTTGTAAAATTATTCTTATGCATTCATATTGGTTTGTTCATTATGCAAACATTTTGATAATTGTAGCATTTTTGAAAAATTCAGTACGTACTAAAATTTTACTCGTTCTGAATATTTCATCATAATTTAACTAACTTAACTAATTTTAATAATTTCCTATATGAAGTGTTCCATTTTAAAAGGTGCAATTTTCGTCGCAAAAATTACCAATTCTTTGCGTGGTCCTGATTCCATGTAATAAGCATAAGGGTACGTGTACTGCAGAGTATAACGACATCGCGCCAAAAGCGACGCCGCTTCGAACAAGTGCTGCCAATCAATCCAAGTTCCGCTTGAGTTCATCACTTTTTTGTTGATCCGCATTTTTATCTCTTCCAATGTTTGTTGCTCGAGTTTCAGGGATTTGCTGTGGTTCTCCCACTGCGAAAACGTTCGACAAATTGAAGCATACGAATTTGTCAATTTGGAAATTTTCAACCACGAATTACATTTCCTGAGAAAAAATTTAAAATACTCAAGTTTTCAAATTTTCGAAAAAATTTTACATTCTGGCAACCTCAAATTATTCGACTTTAAAATACGAATAAAAATAAAATTTCAACAGTCGATAAAATAAATAAATAAAATAAAACTAAAATTTTGACAGAATTTAAGACAGTCATTTTTGTTGTACAAAATTTACAGTGATCAAATTTTCAATTTTATCTTAAAATATTCAAGAATTGAAAGAACATGTTCTCTAGACAATTGACAAAGCACATTTTCAAATTTTTCATTTTTGTTCAATTCCTCGTATAGTTGAGGGAGATTTAAAATTGTGATTGACACTCATTTTTGTCAATGTTCATTTGTAATAATATTATGATTGAAAAAAGAAAATAAATCACCCTTTCATAGTAGTGAAGGTACTTTTTCAATGCTTCCCTGGCTTGGGCATGGACACTTTCGTGAGCGATGTTGGGATTCTCTTTGTAACGAGAACATTCGTAATATTCGCTGCCGTGAGCTTTCCAGTCACCGAGACACATCCAACAAAATTCGTGTTTGCAGTTGTAGCATTGCATGTGGTTGCAACCACCATTTTTCTCTATACATATGTGACATTTTGGACACTGAAAATAACAATGAAAATTAATCATCAAACAAACAATTAATCATTGGAGAAACAATAAATGCAATTTTTGAATTCAAATTTAATCTCAAGTTGGACAATTCTAAAATTTGAAAATATCTTCTATAAATATTTCGATGCTCTCTAGTTCGAAAACACACATAAAAAAAAAAAATTTCAAACATTTCTGAGTTGAAAAATGATCAAGTGCAACTGCGTAAATTACGAAAAAATAATACAGCACAATTTTTTTGGTCATCATTTTTCAAAATGACACATTTGCAAGATTATTTCCAAATTCTTCAAAATCATTAAACATAATATAATATAGGAAAAAAAATCGTTCCTTACGTCTTTGGTATGAGCACTAATATAATTTGCTGTTTCAGAGTCGTCGGCGCACTTAGTCAGCCATTTTCTGATCGTGTTGCAGTCAGTCGGTGCATGGTACTCCATGCCACAACGAAAGCTAAAATATTAAAAACACGCCATCAATTACGGGAACAGTCAAAAGAACAAAAACTTGACTGTGTCAAAATTATAATTCTATCAATCCAAAACTGCAACATGTTCACCTTAAAATCAAACTTGAATGATGCTGACATTTTCAGAGCTTTGGAATTTTTAAATCATCAAAAAATTTTTAAAAAACTCCAAACCTGAAAACTCCAAAATACCTAAAACTTTCAAATTCCAAAGTTTTGTAAAGAAATGTCTAAATACACAGTATAGAAGAAAAAATGTCCCTCCCTGATCATAGTCTTGACTACACCTTTGGCCATGAACAAATTCTACAATCGCCTACAACTTCCCTACTCAACATCTCAACCCACCAAAAAATAGTTTTGCACGAAGAACACGTGATGCGTTTGGCGCGAAGTTCCTTGGAGCGCATAATAATTTGGCAGTTCGGCCCGGGACAAAATCGAAGATGCGGGTGCGACCTTACGTAATCGTGGAAAGTGAATTGTTGATATCTCTCTCGCATCGTCGGTTTGCTCAACAACGACAGCACAAAGTCTTCAGGAGCCAAAACATCGCAATCTTGAGCCATACAACTGATACCTGTAACGTTCAAAATTTTCCTTATCGACTCGAACAAATTTCGAAGACATTACATTACATACATTTTATGCGTCTCAATACATCGCGATATTTTCAAATTTCCAAAAAGTTATAAGCTGAAATCTCCATTTTCACTTGCAAAACCATTACCGGTGGAAATGCCTTGCATAATCTGGACCTCGAAGTGCATGCACCAGCAGTCCTTGCAAAAGGAGTGTCCACAGGTGAGGGTGGAGAATTTATCGGACGAGAGAAAAGTTATGCAGATGGAGCAAACGCCGCCACGTTGGGGCTTGGAGCTGGAGGTTTCGTCAGGGGCATGCAAAGGCTTGATTTTGGAGTTGACCATGAGACTAGAGGGGTTGGCGCGGTACTTGGTGATGATGTCCTGGGTGGCCCAGTTATGGGCTTGCAGCAGGACCTTGGCCAATGACGGGGTCATGTGGAGGCTGTTGCTCAGGACCTCGACGCTCTCGTTTAAGAGCCTTTCGACCTCATCGATCCGCAGGCAGTCGTATACAGAGTACTCTGGGTCCCGACGATTATGGTCCTGCTCGATATCATTGTCGGGTTCACCTGGGGATGAGCAATAAATTGATTAATTGTTGATAATTTATAAATGAAATGACTTAGAAATTTGAACAGAGAATAATGCATCTCTAGGCTTACCTCCCCAAGGTTGTACACTGTAGTAATCCTCATAACCCGTGTCTCCACAGTCCGAGTCCGAGCAGTCCATTTCACTGTCGTATTCTTCCGACATCTGCAAACAATCATGGAAATTAGTATTTTACGGAGTGTCGACTTTTTTGTCATTTTTCAGGAAAATTATAAAATTTGTTGCTGTAGAATAATTTCGACAATTGTGACAATTTGCAAAAATATAAATTCTGAAACTGTCATTTTTTTGTTTTCATAATTTAAATTCATGAATTTTTCGAATTTAAATCTCCAGGGGGAGGGGGGGATATGTTGGGTTTTTAAAAATCTGTCATAATTTGACAATTACCTCTGCTAATTATGAGATCGAAATGGAAAAAACATGTCGGAAAATATCCCAGGGGGAAATTGTCAAAACTTCGAGAACTTTTCCCAACTGTCACAAGGAATGACGAAAAAATGGAAATTAAATCTTTGTTCAGAACAAGCCATTAAGCAGACAATAATTTCTTGTATTATGAAAAAAATTTCGCTCACCATGAAATCCTGTTTTTTTTGTCAATGCAAGAGACAATCTGCGCCATACAACAACATCCACTAAAATGATTCCACGAATCGCTCCAATTTCCACATTATCTCATTTCTCGAACGTAAACCATTAGAAATTTCGACGAGACACTTGGCGATCATCCTTCTAAAATCACCCTCAAGTTTCCGAATTTTGCACGTTTCACAGCCAATTTTCACTTTTCTCTCCACAACACACCTCTTTTTGAGGGCAGATCACTCCAAAATCATGAAAATTTTCGGAAAAGCTTCGCATCCGTCCCGGACTCCAACATCCAAAAAATATCGATCGACCTTCGTTTTTCTTCCGGAAAATCAATACGTTTCAAGGGCAAATTAGTCGCGGAAAATGCGAATAAATCGCAAAGGGAAAAACGGGGGGAAAAACATTTTTCAAGTGAAAGTAACAAGCAACAAGAAAAACAATACTTTTTTTGCGCAATGCTGAAATTACACAGAAGTTGGTCACGAATTGCGCGCGTGTTTCTTCTTTAAAAGTTGGTAGCACTGAAACTGTGGCGCCATAATTAAAATGGGTTTTGTTTTTCCAGAAAAGAACCGATGTTTGCGTACATTTTACATGATTGAAAAACTCTATTATTATTATATAAACAGAAATGATGACTTCAAAATGTTTATACGGAATATAATTTTGAGTACATGTAGTAAATGTAAATTTTGTTCTGCATCTATGTTCACTCACTTTAGTCATCACTGCCAGTGATTCACTGGTCAGTGGTCTCAAACTCTAAACTGTTCTCACTGTGAGACTCTCACTGGTCATCACGTGATTAGTGCGAGCATATGAACTTTGACGCTTTGACTGCTTTGATTCATGAGGCTCATGAGTGACTTTGAGGTTATGTTCGTTGATTTCTCTTTACGAATGTTTCCGAATTTGCAAATGTTGAGTTTTTTGCATATTTTATTGATTTTAGAGTGTAATAACAATGGCTGAAGTAAATGAGTTTCTTTTGGGTGTTATAAAACGGATTTTCAGTAACTGGAGTGCGTTAAAGGTGGGGGTTTTTGGTTTTTTCGTGAGTGTCTTATATTTGTTGGTAAACAAATTGATCCTTTTTCAGCTTGTCGTTGAACATGGAATGGGAATGGGATCTGTGGAAGAAGCTCAAAGTTTATGCCAATGGGTGGAGGAACTTGTGCGAATAAATGGTAATTTTGTATTTATACGTTATAATTGAACGGTCCCATGCAATAACTGGTTGCGCGCGTCAGAAATTCCATAGCGCGCAACCGGTTATCGCTTGGAGCCTGAGCCTTTTAATTGTATACATATATAGTCCCGAAAAACCTGCAATTTTCGAAACATTTTGTTAACTCAGAAATTCACTATCTAGTGAATAATTGATAAACATGCCATTTTTGTTGTTGAAAAATTGATAAGCCATACAATTATACAAAAATTGATAATTATTTTATATCTCAGGTAAAATGGATGCGTCAGACGTCGCTGCAGAGCTGGATGAATATTTCGACGAACGATTCGAAACAAGATTGGAAGACGGAAGTTCGGAACAAGTTGCCTACCAAATTATGGAATTCCACAATTTTTGTGTGACGAAAGATGAGCAGGCGGCGTTAGAAAAATTGCAACTGCTGCCGCCTTTGCAGAGTTGGATTTCTAGTACAGTTCCTTTGAAGAAATCGTACGTTCCGGTTCAGGATTCGTCTTCGAGCGACGAAGACGAAGAAATTGAAGGTGCGGAAAAAATGGAGGTTCCCATGGATGAATGGGTTGAAGTCAAGGGTAGAAAGAGGAGATGATTTTGTTGATTAAATAAATCATTGCATTGGATGATGAAATTATTGTTTTGATTGGACGTTGATGGAAGTTGGATATTTTGTGGAATTTGTGGGCTTTTGAGTTTGCTGATTTTAATTCAGAATTTTGTGATTGGAAAATGTTGAGATATTTTTAGAATATTGAGAATGTTTATCGGAATTGGAATTTTGATGGTTTTGTATGGATACATTTTTTGATCGTTTGTATTGTTTGTAAAGATGAAAATTGTTCGAACTTTGAATAAATTTTGGGTGTTTTTGAAAATGTGTATCTATGATGTATATTTTTCGTATTTTTTGAATTTCATTTAAATATTGTACAGTTGCAAACATTTTTTGAAATGAAATACAAATTGGAAGAAATAATTACAACAGTTTTTTATAGTTTTCCAAAATTACGAAAAACACTTAAATTTGCACTCGATAAATTACAAATTACAGACATTGTAATTTATCTTCCCGCGAATAAATATTGATTTACGTACACGTGTTTCGAGCGCGGCTATTGTACTTTTTCGTCGATTCATGAATAAAAGGACGATAAAACATTCCGCATATTATTATCTCGAGTACCAACTTTGAAAGACTCCTTTTTTATGAGATTTATAACGCGGGTCGGAAATTCGAACTAAAACAGCACTCGTCGATTCATTCTCTATTTTCGTTACACGATCGAGAAATTCGTCAGCATTCAAATCGGGAGACATTAAAATTTGATTTCTTGTAAAGAAAACATTTTTTGAATGACTGGAGTTGATGAAATTGAAAGAAAACCCGAGAGAAAACCAGAAATCATTGCGGAATATCCCGGGGAATTATTTTTATAATGATGCAGATTTTTTCACGATTGTTAAAAATACGGACGATAATTTGGAAAAAATTTTAAGTTTTTTGAGGAGTCTCCAAAAAATTTTCTCCGATTGAAAAAAATTACGGAAGTTGAAAAATATTGAAATATATAAAAAAAATTTCGAAAAATCTCGAATTTCACGTACGTCTATAATTTTGTATATTTTCAGTTTTTCTCGATATTTTTGGAATTATAAGACGTACATTTTATAAAATTACCATTCTTTTTACAAAAAAAAAAAAAATTGAATTGCTCATTTCTCGTTGAATATTTTGTTATTCTAATTAATGATAATGAGACTTTGGAATTTCTTTGAGCATTGTCTTCATCTGTTCGGTCGAAAATTTAGTTTTTCGGTTTTTTTTTTTAACGTAACATGGAATTTTTTCCGAAAGTTCATTTTTTATTTATGTCCGGAAAATTTTTATTTTATAGCGCATTTTTTTGAACTTGAATACGAGTTTTTCAAGTTCATACTGGAAATCCTTCCGAATTTCGAAAAAAGATTTTTTAAAATGATTTTTCACTTTTTTTTTTAAATGTATCTATAATATACGATTTCTTATCTAAATAGTAACTGGGGTTGTTTTTGTGCGATGTTTTTTTTCGTTTTCTGGCTCTAGAAAAATGTAAACATTAGTTGACTGATGTACTTATTTCGGAACGTGGAGTTTTTACCTTGTGCGGAAGTGTGATCGTCAGGTATTTGATAACCACTGGATCCGAATTCTGGATGATTTTGTGATTTTTCGTTGGGCCCAAAAATACTGAGAGTAACGGGTAAAAAAATGAGGCCGTGGAACAGGCCGAATATCACAACAGCAGTGAAAAGCTGCAAATTTGGAACACTTGTTGATAAAATAATATACGTTGTTTAATCATGATTAAATTGTTATTGAATAATTTTTGAATGATGAAATAATAATTATTATTGTTTTAAATAGAATTGATTAATATAGAAGAATTTCGATTTCTGATTTTTTTTTTCACGATCATCCTGAATTTCCTGATAAAAATTTTGTCACGAGTGTAGATAATTTTAGAAATTATGAAGTTGGAATTTAGAAAATTTTGAGAAATTCGGAAATTTAAATTTCGGTATTTGATTTCAAAAATAGAAAATTCAAACTCGATAATTTATTAATTAAAAATTGTTGGATGTACAAATTTAAGAAATTTCCGATTCGTTTTTACATGAATCGGAATTTTTCAATTTTTTGTTGTCTACAAATCAAAAAATATGACGAATTGCGAATTTGATTCGGAAAATTCACAAATTTTAAAAATGCCAAAATTTCGAAATTGGTGATTTACAATTTGAAAACGTGAGTTCGAGGCCGAAAAACTGAAAATTCTGATTCAAAAATTCGAAATAATTGAAGCTTGAAAGTTATAAAAATTGATTAATTAGAACATTTGTCAAAATTGTATCAATTAAAACAATAAAAACTCGAAATAGTATACTACTTCGCGATTCGAATTTCGTATTTTTTAATTAACCTGTTTAAAAATGGCAATATTTTTACGTGAAATAAGAAAAACATGACGAAAACAAAATGATAGTGAATAATCAATAAATACCTTAAATACTATGAGAAATAAGTAGGAATTGCTTCGACTCAAAAAAACGAAGGCAAGGAAAGTGCTGAATCCGCCATTGAAAACAGGAGGCCCAATGGCGTGAAGCGTCATCACGAGCCTCTCTAAAATTCGAAAAAAAATGTTGGATTTAATTCAAAATTTTGCCGTGAAATGGAAAAAATATTCATAACTTTGAATTTTTAATTAGCGAATACGAAAGTAAAAATAGTAAATTACAAAATTACGATAGAATTCGAGGGTCCTAAAATTTAAATATGATTAAACGAATCCAAGACGAAAATTCAAACACTCAAAAATATGCTCATTTCTAAAATTTGTGAATGTAAACTCGAAATTCAAAAAACAAAGTCTGCAAATATAAACACTATAATATTTCGAAATCGAAAAATTTACGTTTCGATCGAAAATAACAAATTTTGGATTTTTGGAATTGGAATTTTTAGAACTGTTAATTAAATTCGAGAAATAATCGCAATTTTCATTTTAAAATCAGCAGATCCAAAAATTTTAATAGTAAAATACAAAAATACAAGAAAATTTACTAATCCCAAAATTCGAACTCGTTTATACTGATCGAAAATAAAAATTCAAACACTCAAAAACATTCACGTTGCGAAAATTTGTGAATTTTATGTAAACTCGAAATTAAAAAATCAAAATGAACGCTATAATATTTCAAAATCTAAAAATTTGTTTCTATCCAAAATCGCAAATTTATCCAAACTTGGCATTTTACACATTTAAATTAATAAAAAAGTCATTAATTAAAAAGCGTGCAAAATTACAGTTATTTGTTCATCGTTTAAATTCAGAGTCGAAAAAACTCGCATTTCCCCCATTTCACGGCATTGTTTCTCGCGGAAATAAACGAGAGCTAATTAAAAGCTCACCATTTTTCGTGCCCTTTGATCGCATGAACTCGAGGCCGACGTGGGCCGCGTAATCTACGGCTAAACCGACGCACGTCAAAATAATTAAGCCCGACGATATGTCATTGGCCAAATCAAAGAAATACATGGACCCCATCAAATCGATAAGGGTGAAAATCACGCAAACGAAGGTCAAAATTCCGCATCTTATGTTCCTTAAGAGCAAAATCGTCACTGCTCCGATCGCCAGGAATTCCAGGCCCAAATTCCTGACGAATTCATCCCCTGTGACCTGCGGCAGTTTTTTTGTTTGACAATTGAAAAAAATAATCATCTCGATTTTTACGTAATTTAGGTGATTTTCGAGTTTCCAGAACTCGAAAATTACGAACTTCAATTTATTCGGATCTATATGGAATTTTCATGATTTTCAAGTTATTAATTTAAATTATTTTGATTAGGAGTAATTAAAATCAAAATTTCGTAATTTTTAATTCTTTTATACGATAGAGTTTCGAATTTTTATTTGCAGGTTTTTATAATTTGGAAAATGGAAATTTTATCGTTAATTTCTCTCGTCCAAATTTCGGTGTATACAGGAAAGAAATTGGATTAGAATTGACAGGTTTTTGATGCATGCAAATGGTGCAATTAGGTTGATTTATGACCTTATTAGCTGCCCAGGTCACGTACTGTCGCGAGAAAAGCGCAATGTGCGTATTGTTGCTGCGAAAATTAATGCGTTTTAGAGAATCGCGGATTGATTCCATCGCTAGCATCTGATTTTGTGTCGTGTTTATCGGAATATGCTGAATCTCGATCATTGAAGTCTGCCGAACAAAAATTGTGTTTTAATTTCGGAGGAATTTTTTAATCGAATTTCGATTTTTATGAGATTTCGGGCATTTTGATGAGATTCAAAATTATTGGGGTGGTATTTATCCGAAATTGAAGAATTTTTGAATGTCCAGTATTTTTGAAATTTTTCGTAATTCTTGTGCAAATTTTGTATAGTCGTAATTTTCATTGAAATAGCGTATTTTCGTAATTTTTAATAAAAATTCCATAATCCCGTAATTTTTATTAAAATTTCGTATTTTCGTAATTTTTATGAAAATCACGAGCATTTTCGTAATTCTTATGCAAATTTTGTTTATTTCGCAATTTTTCAGAAAATAACAAGAATGTTCATAATTTTTACAACAATTCTTAAAGTGCTTCATGCGAAGTTTTATAATTATTTTCAATTTAATAAAGAGCACCATTTCTTGGAATTTTCCAAAGACGACCAAAAAATTGTTTCACTATTTTAATTATTTAACGTTTTTTTCGGAACTTTGGGAAAAATTTCATTTTTTGTCAGAGCTCACCGTAATCTTGTAATCGTTTCCTGCCGGAATTCGATCGAATTTCATGTCCTTGATATAAGCTTGCCCGGTTTTGGTAAGAAGCAAAAATTCCGGAAGGTATCCATAAAATTCGTATTTTCCTTCGATTTCTTTAATCCAAATTTTGATCAAAATTCAATTTCAGTATCCTACAATTCTTCAAATGTAGGGCAATTTGTGTCGTACATCGCAAGACAGTCGAAATTTTCATCAATTTCATAAAATTCAGAATTTCGAAAATCCTAAGTCCTTTTTACGAGAAATTTTGATGATTCCTAATGATTCGAAGTATTTCAACCTTACAAGAAAATCGATCAAACGATAATCATCTTCAATTCCACTCTCAAATATTCTCCAAAATTCCCCACATTCGAATAAAAATCACCAAACATACTCTCAACTCACCGTAATTATTCTCTTTCAACCACTTGTCGTATTTTTCGAACCACGGGCTCAGGGTTTCGTTATTAACGTACGGATTTTCTCGCAGTTCATGAACGAGTCGCGACAGCTCGTCCCACTCGTCGTAGTAATCGAGCCCGCTCAGATAAACCCCGGCCTTCGATCCCTGTTTCGGAAAGTACTCCGCCATCGCCTCGTAAAATTTCACCGCGTACGAGTTCTGATCCAAGTACTTGAGAGGCTCGAAATTCTGATTCAATCGCGTGATCGCCCAAGAATTCACGCCCACCGCCACGATCGTCCCGAGGATTATGCACAATTTTATACCCCCCAGAGTGAGAAATGGCCCGACGTAATTCGCGAATACCGAGTGCAAAAAATTTTCCTTTTCCAAAATTTTCCGAGTTTTTGCATTTGGGAGGGATTTTTCGGTTATTACGAGGCAGGCGATGAAGAAGGTCAATTCGTAGACGTAGAGGAAGATTATTCCAGTGGAGGCGAAGATGCAGAAGGATCTGGGGGGGGGAGGGAACATTTGTGAAACTTCGAAATTTTGGGAGTTGGAGAGAAAAATCACTTACGTGGATATTGAATTCTCTCTTTCTCTCACCAAACGATTGGTCGTGTGAGAGAGAAAAGGACAATTGCGTAACTTCTCATTTCTAGATTTATATGAATTTACGTTGTTTTATGTCACTTTTTCAGACAGATTTATTTCTAGAGATGAATCCGTTGTGAAATTTAACATATTTCACTTTTTTGAAGAGAAATTGTAGTTTCTTTTAAATCTTGAATGCGATACTATTGCTCTCTCTCTCTCTCTTCTCTCATCAAGCAACTGGTAGTGTGAGAGAGAAAAGGACAGTTGCGTAACTTCTCATCCCTAAATTTATGCAAATTCATGTTATTTTATGTCCTGTTTTCAACCATATTAATTTCTAGGGATGAATTCGTTGTAAAATTAACATATTTCCCTTTTTCGAAGAGAAATTATGATTTTTCTTTAATTTCGAATGCGATACTATTGCTCTCTCTCTCTCTCTCACCAAACGACTGCTCACATGAGAGAGAAAAGGACAACTGCGTAACTTCCCAGCCCTGAAAATTACGTTATCGCTGAAGAACTCACCTAAGAAACGGCAACGAGGTGCTGATACCGATCCCAAAAGCTATGGTATTGGTGACAGAAGTGACAGTGACACTTGCCCCTGAGTGTTGAAGAACTTTTGCCACTTTTTCCGGCACTCCTAAGGACTCATCCTGTTGCGAGGAAAAATGATCCAAACTTTCTAGGATCACGAAGGAATCATCGACGCCGATGCCGAGCATGAGGAACGGGAGTAATGGGTTTAGGGGACCGTACATTTGCCCTAGGTAGAAGCAGAAGCCGTAGGAGGAGAGCAGGGCGAGGGCAATGACGAAAATTGCGGAGACGGCGAGGCAAAGCCGCTTTTGGAGGGAAATGCGCCCGTTGATCATGAGGGCGAGGTAGCAGAAGAGGACGAGTATGCCGAAAATGAGGGTTATGGCGCTACTGTTGACCACTTCGTAGAGGAGGTCGTGGAAGCTTCTGGTGGCGACCACGAAGACCTGCATTCCTGGGGGGAGGACTCGGTCTTTTTTTAGGACGGTGCTGATGAACGATAGCTCCCAGGCTTCTGAAGCTGGGTGCGAGTTTTTGAGCATGTAGTAGAGGATTGTGGCTTCGGCGCTTTCGATGTTTCCGTTGGTGGAGTATTTTGGTCTTGAGAGGAGGGGCACTATGTCCAGGAGGATGTGTTTTCTTGGGAGGTAATTGGGAGGGCGATTTCGTTATTTTGGATTTTGTTGCAGGGTTTGCGATGTGTTGTTTTTTGGGGGAGATTGTTGGAGGGTTGTTGTGGTTATTGGGAATTTTGTCTATTTTGAGGGAATTTTGTTAAAAAATTTATTATAGTTTGAAAATTGTGAGATATTTTGAAATTTCGAGAGTTTGTGAAATTTTCGGAATTTATAAAATTTCGAAAATGCTTGACATCTACAGATATCTCTGAAATTGCGAGAAATTTTTCCGAAATTGCCGGAAATTTCTTGAATTCTTCAAATTTGAAACATTTTTGGCATTTCTGAAATTTTTGGAATTTCCAAATTTTACGAAATTTTATCAATTTTTGGAAATTTTGTTTATTTTCAGGGGAATTTTTCAGACAATTTAATGTAGTTCGAAAATTATGAGAAATTTTGAAATTTCGAAAATGCTCAAAATTTACAAATATCTCTAATATTGCGAGAAATTTTCCCGAAATTTCCGAAAATTTCTCGAATTCTCCAAGCTTGAAACATTCTTGAAATTTCTGAAATTTTTGAAATTTCCAAATGTTACGAAATTCGATTATTTTTCGAAAATTCTATCTATTTTGAGGGGAATTTTTTAAGAAATTTGATATACTTTAACAAATATTCTCAAAAATATGAAAATTTCGTGAATGTTCAACATTGTCGAAATTTATACAATTTCTGAAATTCTTCAAATTTTCGAAAAATTCCTAAAATTCCCAAAGTTTCCAACATTCTTAGGATTTTTAAAAATTCCAAAATTCCTCAAATGTTCAAACATATTTTCTCTTTCGAGGGGAATTTATTTCTGCAAAATTAAACATTAAATATTTACATAAATATATACAAATTATACATTATAAATTCTCGAAAATTTAAATATTCAGAGAATTTCGAAAGTCCCTCAAATTTTCGAAATTAATCAAAATCTGAGGAAGTTCATAATTTCCGAAATTCACAGAATTTTTGCAAAATTTTTAAATTCTTCGAACTTTCAAAATTTCCGAACATTTCCAAATTTTCCAAAATTTCTTGAATTTTTGAACAATTCGTATTTTTTCCTCATCGTCACTAACATTAATATGAATTCCCAATACATTTTCTTCCGAGTTTTCAAAAAAACCTTAGAAATTTGGAATATTTCCACAATTTTTAGAAATTCTTAACAACTTTGAATAATTGTAGAACTATCAAAAAATTGTTCACTATAAATATACGCAGTTATCGAAAATCAATCCCTCTGAAAAATGTGAAAATTTGGAATAACTTCGCATAATCGATCCGTAAAAATTATATTAATTCTCAATTTTGAATTGGTAAACATTCCAAAGACGAATTTTCATACTGTCCAAAAATCGAAAATGATCAAAAGTCCTACCTTCGAAATTCAAAAAAATTCGTAGTAATTTCCCAAATCCACAAAAATTGAAAAAAAAATTCTCACTCGTCTCTCAACGCAGCTGAAACGTCTTCCAAAATGCTGTTTTTCGTAAAAAGCTCTACATTCTCCAATTCCTTGGGTTCCCAAAGTCGCAAAAAAGACTGATAAATGCAAGGCTCATTCTTCAGCAAAGTGTCGTTCATTTTGCTAAACACATTCTGCCAGTCTTCGTTCAGTGTCTCGTTTTTCCCATTTTCGAACCATGTCAACGGTCTGAAAATCGATTCTCGAGATATTCCAACAAAAAAACCCAACCAAGTTTCAAAAAATCTGAATATTCTCATACGCTAATTTTTAAATACACGAAATAATTCCCTTGTTTCGATATATTTCACTCGAAAAAGCCATTCCACAAAATCGAACTCCCAGAATCACATCCAACTCCAATAAAATGATAGAAACTGATTTAGCCGCATCGAATGACACAAAAACTACTCATTTTTCTCAGATTCCAAAAAAAAAACCCATTCTTGTTCGCCAGACGTCCAAAAAATGTGTCAAATTTTATCGCTGGTTTATTCAGGACTTGAAGAATAATTGACGAACGAGCGCGATAAATCTCGATTAAAAAATATGTTAATCCGGACGATGATCGTCCTCGGAATCTCACCCGGCGCACAAATCTCGCCATGTGTGGTTGCCCACGGTGACCTTCCTGACGTCCTCCTCAATTTCCGCAACCGCCCGAATCACTTCGGGCTCGAAAATATTGGGAGCTGTGACGATTATGGATTCGTACCTCAAATCGTCCCGGAAATGCTCTTTTATCCAATCAGCGTCCAACCTTGGAGCAAAGCACCCAGAAATGGGACATTCCATCCCTTACGGGGCAAAGTTCAACTTTTCAGGGTCTACCCTCGTTAGGGAGTACACCGACAAAAATTGACAAATATTCTCGTATTATCAATACATTGTAACCCTAGACCTGATAAGATTCCCGGGAACCTTGTCAGGTTTAAGAAATTCGTTGTATAAGGTTCTTCATTACTTATAAGGTACTTTGTACGAACTTACTAGTGTCTTGAAAAGTTATAAGGTGAGCTGATAGGATTTAAGGACAATTTTAAGGCTGTATAAGGGGCTTTATAAGAAATGAGAAGAAATTCTGAAACCTTTTTGAAAGCCTTCCATGGTTGGAAGCTACGAGGGTCAAGATTAAGTTCGAAAATGGGCGAATAAGTGAATTTTACATGCATTTTCACATATTTTACCTTATTTCGGATCCTTTGGGGATGAAAAGCTCTAGATCGTCAACTTCTGTTTTCCAGAGCAAAAGTCCTGGAGCAAAGATCCCGCTGAGGCACAGAGAACATATTAACCACGTCCATGGTCTGTTGCCAATGCTTATTCCTACTCTGAAACAAAGTTGTTTGTTTTATTTATTTCTTGTAGTTACGCAACTGTCCTTTTCTCTCTTACGAGAGCAGTCATTTGGCGAGAGAGAGAGCAATAGTGTCGCCCATCCCTGTTAGTAGCTATTCTTCGCCAAAAATGATGAAAAGTGTAATTTTTTTATTTTAAGGATGGGGAACTACGCAAGTGTCCTTTTCTCTCTCACAAGAGAACGTTTGGTGTGAGAGAGAGAGCAATAGTAGATTTACATAGAAATAGTGAAAATGCATCGTCAATTGTTTATATTAATTTCCAAAATCTATAGAACATATCTGATATGTTTGAAAATCTAGGGCAAACATTGTAAACAATTTTCAAGGGAAAGGGAAAATTGGAAAAATTTGGCAGTTTAAATCTAATTCGTGAAATTCTGACGAATTTTCGTAGATATTTTTTTATACAATTACGTTGAATCTGACGAATAATAGAAAAAAATTTCTTAATTTATAAGATCCAAAAATTTCCGAAAATTCCGAAAAATTTCCGAATATTTTCAGAATTACCAAAAATTTCCAAGTTTCGAAATTTCTAAAACCTCCAGCAGTTTCCAAAATTTCCTGAAATGTTGTTTTATTTTTTATGAAATTCCATTATATCTGATAAATAAAAAAAAATCATCGTAATCGTGAAAATTTCCTAGTTATAATTTTTATAATGTTCAGGAAAACCAACGAAATTTTTTCAATCTCGTCTATTTTCTGTCATGGAATCACCCTTACGAGGAAAATAAGATAAAAAATACCACACAATAAAAATAATAAAAGTAACAAAAGAAACCTAGCCCAACGGAAATGATTTTCCGAAATCAGTCCCATCCGCCTCCAATGACTCGTTTTTTCCGCAAAACGTGACACATTTTTTATGCAAATCATGAGTTTTTATAGAGTGACACGTGAAATCATTCCGTATTCTCACTTTACGTAATCCAATAACGTGATAGGAACAAAAAGCAGAAAATGCCGGAAAAGTCATGCACTTGAGATTTTTTCATCCAAAATTACGAAGTAAACATAAACACCCGTAAAACGCACTTCAAATTTGAATAATTCCGCGGAAACACTCCGCCGGCAAAAGTTATGATCTATTACATTTGAACATTGTAAAATATAAATTCTATTGAAATATTGTAAAGTTACGAAGGATAATGATGCAAAAGGTGTTAAGTGCTATTTTCGCGTAGAATCAGGTAAAACAATGAACTTTATCAGAATTTTAAAAATCCCTTGAGCATTTTGAATCTCCATTTCTTAATTGGTGGCAATATCTGTACTTATCAGTGATAAGAAAATGGATTTTGGATGACTGGGTTTCGGTACGATTTTGGACATTGGAAACGCACTCACTGGTATAAAAAATTTGGCGAGTCGTGACGCTTACGCTCCATCGCGATGCCAACTAGCCGCGAGAGCAATCGCACGAGGAATTAATGACAAGAATAATTCGCAGTAATTATTATGCCGTGCGATACCCACGC
Organism: Platygaster equestris; assembly: GCA_030522785.1. Classification (NCBI taxonomy): domain Eukaryota; kingdom Metazoa; phylum Arthropoda; class Insecta; order Hymenoptera; family Platygastridae; genus Platygaster; species Platygaster equestris. Next base: position 22,691 of record JAPYZK010000052.1, read on the forward strand.
CATCTTCGATGCAGCTTGAGATAATGGAAAACCAGGAAAATGATGGGAAATTTATTCGAAAATTCATACTCGAGAAAATGGAATTTGTTGCTGGTGCGAGATTTCATTTTCTCGTATGAAAATCCGATAAGATTCACGATTTTTGTAAGTTTGAGCTTATCAAAACCTTGTAAGACAAAAAATAAAAGATACTTGAATGTTTAAAAAATTGGCGAGAGTAATTTTGAAATTTGCAAAATACTTCGGATGTGATCGAAAATTTCTTCAGGTTTTCAGAATCACATATTTCTTATTATGGATATTTTCCAAAATTTTCATGCAAAATTGTGTTCAAATTTGCAATAATGTTACCAAAATTCATGCAGTCATTTTTTATACGATGAAAACGTCTATTTTCATGACTCAAATAAATGTTGACTACTGTTTTATAATCTTTCATTTACGATCAATAAATTTAATTGATCTCTTTTTTTTTCCCGTCCATTCGCTCAATCTTGGTCACTGCACAAGTGATCTTTAAACGCGTTTTTGCACCTATAAACAATTACCAGAATGTAGAACAATGTCGACTTTCCTAGCAATAAATTAGGAAGAAAAGAAAACACAGAAGAACAAGAATCGTTAAATGAAAGTGGATTCGACTGATGCATCAATCGTTCGAATTCGTTAAAACTCGTCAAATTAGGGGACATCTCCCGATAATCAAATACCAAAAAAGTTTTCGAGAATTTAACGATCGAAAGAAAATTTAATCAAACTTCCACTGATTCAGTTAATTAATTTTGAACAGTCACTGAAAATCAGTGGAATTCCACTGATTCAAATTGAAAAATCCAGAGGATATCTGGCGAGGTGCACGCGCGTAGAAAGTAAAGAAAATGCGCCAGTCTCGACTTTCGGACTCGTTTTCCGAGTTTTCCATTCTTCTTGAAGAAGATGAAGGCTTCAGCTCTCATTTTTGCCCATCGCGTTTTGTGGGAACGCGGAACACAGTTACAGAGGTTACAGTCCCCGATTGAATGCCCATCGACTTTAAAGTTCATCGCACTTGGCAGTTTCATATAACCGTACTGCAACATCGGTTAAGGTCACGATTTACGGTGACGTTTATTTCATCCTATCGCGTTCCATTTTCTACCCTGATTGATGATTTAGCTACTCGCAGATTCACCCCTTATTTCTTATAAGGCACCTTACACAAGCAAGGTGCCTCAAAAAACGATAAACCTCATGAGGTTTTTCGTGGAATCTTATAAGGTTAAAAGTTACAAGGATTACAAAGTTAGGACCGAATAAGTAAAGATGGGAAGTTACGCAAGTGTCCTTTTCTCTCTCACGAGAGCAGTCGTTTGGCGAAAGAGAGACAGGAATTCAAAGTTCAAAAGAAACTACAAGTTCTCTTCAAAAAAGCAAAAAAACTTGATTCTACAATGGATTCATACATTGAAATGAATCCAACGTGTATATTTATGTGAATTCAGGGATGGGACGTTCCGCAAGTGTCCTTTTCTCTCTCACGAGAGCAGTCGTTTGGTGATAGAGAGAAAGAGGAATTCAAAATTCAAAAGAAACTACAATTTCTCTTCAAAAAAGCAAAAAAACTTGATTCTACAACAGATTCATAAATTGAAAGAAATCTAACGTGTATATTCATGTAAATTCAGGGATGGGAAGTCATACGCAAGTGTCCCTTTCCTTCTCACGAGAGCAGTCATTTGGTGAGAGGGAGAGAGCAATAATATCGTCCACCCCTGCTCATGAGTCTCCCTAAAATGTGAGTGTTTTATGAGGTGAGCTCACAAGTTTTTAAAAAAGTGACGAAAATGTGAAAAATAGGGAACTTCATAAGGAATTTGTGAAATTTTAGAAGGTTTTCGTGAATCTTACGATACATCTCTCGCTAATTCACCGAGAAAGAAAAAGCGCGACGAGACGGAAAGATTGGTTTTGTAATTGTTTTGTAGAAGACGCAAGAGGCATGGTCAAGGTAGGGAGATTGAGAAGTGAATGCCTTTCTCGTTTCAGAACCAGTCAGTACCTCTGGTTCCTTCCAACCCAATGGGTGCGTTTCCTTCGTCTTCACCGAGTGCCCTCCACTTTGTCGCGATCGTTAATAACTCGCGTGTTTTTCTTTTTGTTTAAAAATCACGGTGAGTGTTTTTTACGAACCAGATCGAAATTATACCTCTTATCACGCGCGTTGAACTTGGTTTAATGGGATGCATCTCGCGTCAATTAGAGCGCGGATAAATTATTCGAATTTATTCGCGTACTTATTTTTATTTTTGGAAATGGTTTTGAAAATGTTCGAGGGGTTTGGGGAAATGCTGCTTGGAGATGGGAGCGCATTTTTGGGGCGATTGTTGAATCTTTAATGGAAATTAACGGGTTTTAGAAAGCTATTGGGTCTATAAGAATCTGATGGGTCACATCGCGCGTCCTCAAATTGTATACTTGTTCTTGAACTGACAGTCATCCTACTGTTTTGCGATTTGCGATTTTTTGGGATAAGTGGATTTTTTTGAGGGGGTTGTAAATTTAGATATCAAAATTTATGGAGTTGATTAGAAATGAATTTTTTTAGCAATTCCGCATGGTCCAGAAATTTTTCCGAAACTTGGGAATAAATTCAAAATTTCACAGTTATGTGCCATTTTTCCGATTTTTTGCGAAATACTATTAAAAACTTGCAAAAATACTAAAAAGTGTTTCAATTCGGACAATTTCAGAAGGAATGTCTGTAATTTGTGTGAATTTTTCGAACTGAAATAATTTTTTTCGAAAATTCGTATCAAATAATAAAATTCACGTAATCAAGTGGAGATTTGAAAAATAGCTGTCAGAGTAATTGCTCTCGTTACTTCAAAGTGACCAATTTCATAATTTGATGCTTTGCAAATTTTTGCAGAGACACTAGAGATATTTTCGGAATAATTTTCTTTTAGCGAGTAGTAAAACGTGACTCGTGGGGCAAAGATTCAATCATTCAATCATAAAATTCATGACTTTTATTTATGATGCGGTCATAAAACATTATTGTGACTTTCTTTTCTCGATCGAAAGTTTATTTTTTAGAGTACTCGTAATGTACGTAGTACTGGGTATTTTGGAACGTGTTGAAACAATTTGTTTTCGTTTTCTATTACGGGTTAATTTTTTTTACGTGGTACTGAATAGAATATGGTGCGAGTGAAACTAAAAGTGATGAATAAATGAACTAGAAAGTTATGATTCGAGCAGAAAATGTCGATTTGAAATTTGGCGAGTTTTTCAATTTTGACGGTTCTTAACCCGTGAATTTTTGATAGTAAATTTTTTGTTGTATGTTGAGTTACGAATTTCTTGTTGACTTCTAAAACTGGATTTTAGAATCTTTAATGGATTCGTGTAAAATTTTGAAGAATTTTCGACTTTTGAATTTTGATTTTCGAACATTTGAATGATAACCTTTGAATTTTCAATCAATGCTGAAATTTAGACATTGTGGGATTTTTGAATTTGAATTCGTTTGGTTTTTGGTGAAGATTATGATATTGAAAATTTTCATATTCTACGGAAAATTAACGAAAATTTATTTTTATGATTATTATGAAAATTTATTTTCGTAAATTTAGTATTCTGTGTGTATTGTAGTTTCAGAATGAGTAGAATTTATAAAATGTATAATTTTTCAAGGTATCATGAATTTAGAAGGTATTAAATTAAATTAATAAAATTTATAATCATTATAAAATTTTCAGTTCGATAATCTACGGATTTTCTTTTAGTTTCACGAACTTACGATTCTCCAATTTATAAGTTGTTGAATTAGTGTAAAAAATACGACTTTTAAAAATTCTGAAATTTTTAATTGTATACATTTATGGTTTTTGGGCTCGAAAAGATCGATATCCAAATTTTCGAATTCTTGTTTTCAACTCCATCATTTTCACTCCGCACAAATCTAAATTCTGAACTTTCATTGTTTCGAAATTCGAAATTTTCAATTTTTCGAAGTTGAAATCCTTAACTTCGGATTTCGAAAATCAGAATTCCAATATTCTCAAGTTTCTATACTATCCAACTGAAGATTAAAAAATTTCCCATTATAAATAATTTTAACTTCCGTAATGATTTCTCAAAGTTTGGATTATAATTTTTCCTTAGTTTTCAAAATATTTCATGTATTTTCGATTTACGAATCACAATCTTCGAATTTCTTCGGTTTCAAGTCATCAAAATCTCCAAGTTCGAAGCCTAATATTTCCCTACGTTTCAAAATATTTTCCATATTTCCAATGTTCTCATCAAAATCTCCTCATTTTCGATCATTTCCAGTATCATGGACTCGACCGTCTCGGCCTTGATACTCCTCCTCGCCATCACTCAATCCAACGCCCAACTAAATTTCGAGGGAAACCCATTGACCGAATACACCGAGTACACCGCCGAAGAAACCCAACCTTCCGCAATCTCAACCAACAACGTCCAAATCTCAAGTAAAAGTGCTCGTTACGACGTCCCACAAAAAACCTTCCCGATCTACCCGTTCCCAGTCACCTCTAACGGGACCCAAAACCCCTCGAACAACATCTCCTCCATAAGCGTAGAACGCTCCATAGACGTAACATCGCAACTAATCAACGCGAGAGCTCAATCCAATGCTCAAAATCCCGAAACCCGCCACCAAGTCCTCGTCCCCTACACCGCGGACCAAACAAAACCCAGTCTCTTCGTACAACCACAACAACAACCCCAACAACAATTCGTCATCCAACAACATTTCCCCGAGAAACAAGAGCCTCAACTCCCCCAACAACAGCAGTTTATGGTTCAACAACAAGAGCCTCAACAACACTACGTGATCCAACAACAACAATACTTCCCAGAAAAACAACAAGAACCCCCGATGTCAAACATCGCCCTGAGCAGTTTCCTGAACTCCCAAACTCCCGAGGAATCCAAACTGTCCTTGGACTACTTCCTCAACAGCCAGCAAAACCGGGAACAGAACCATATCCAGCAATTCAACTCCCTCGAACAACCCCAAATGGACCAGCAACAGGTTGTTCAGTTCCCCCAGAACTTCCAGCAACAGCAGCAAAACTACCCCCAACCGAATCCCTTGTTCCACCCTCGAGTGAATCCGTACTTGGCACGGTTTCCGAAACACCATGGGAGGTTGGGGTACGGAAGGTTTCCGGGGAAAGTGATGGTGCCATCTCAGCAGAGGCTGGGACCCGCGGTTTTGTACAAAAACCAAGCCCAGCCACAGTACCCTGCACCCCCATCGAAATACAAAGCCCCCATAGAGGTGATTTACACGAAACCACCAGGATTCAATCGGCCACCGAGGAACCCTTCGTACGAGGAACCAGCGTGGTTTATGGGCACCGAGAGACCGTCCAAGGACGTCCTTTGGTCCCAACTCTACGCTCAGTCTTACGACCCTCATTATTATAATTATATCGCGAAAACTGGGAAGATCAAGCCTCATTTGTATGGGAAACTGAATGAGCAACCGCCGGAAGAGGAAGGGATTTGGAGCGACATGCTGCAGGGGTTTAAGAAGCATGGGCTGAAGAACCTCATGAACCCGACGTTTCTTTTGGGGATGACCATTCCGGCCTTGACCTTGATGTTGACCGCGTTGGTCCAGAAGAGGTCTTTTGCGAGGGCGGATTATGGGCCGCCGCAAGTGGACCAGGAGAAGTTGAACGAGTATTTGGGGAGGCTTCAGCAGGCTTTGAAGGCTTACGATGAGGCGAATCAGGGCAAGAGGAGGCAGTGAGGGTAGGGACAGAATGAGTGGGGTTTGGAGGTGTACATATTTTAGGGTGAGTTTTTTTTTTTGGGGGGCTGTTCATGGGGGGAGGGGGCTGTTTTTGTGGGTTTAGGGGGGTTTTTGGTATTTTCGAGGGGTTTTTAGAGAGAATTTTGGTATTGAGGAAAAATGTTTCGGAAATGGGAGGGCGGTAGATTTTTGATTTTGAAATTATTACTTCGGAATGTTGGATTTTTTTGAGGCTTGAAACGCAATTTAAATGTTTTTCAATTTTGAAAGTGTTTCCAAATTCAAGTATTTTGAATTTTTTGATGTTCGAAGTTGCTTTAATATTGGAAATTTCCGAATATTTTACGTTTTTGATTCGGAAGTTGATGAAATTAAAGCAGTTAAATAATAGAAACTTATTAAGAAAACTTCATTCTAAATCAAAATTTTATGAATTCAGAATTCGTTGATTAATTTGCAATGTGTGTGGATTTCATGATTTCCGAATTTCAATTCTGAATTTCTCAGGTGCTCAGCCTTAGAAATGAGCATGTCTATATAAATTGAAAATTTGTACGTTTTTGAGATCACTCAATTTTAATTCACGATTTTTCAATACATTGAATTCAATTTTGCAATAACGAGATTGAATTTTTTGAGCTCCCGAATATATACATTTTAAGGATTTGAATTTGTGAATTTTTAATTTTTGTATTTCCACATTTTCAAGAGTACATTTTCAAATTCCAAAAACATAAAATCCAGATGAACAAATTGTAATAATAATGCGGAAATTTTCATTTTTTTCCTTACATTTGCAACTTACGATTCCAGGATCAAAATATTCTAATCTTTAATACTTAAATTTGAACTCATTTTTCTCAAATTAATTCAATTTGTCTTTGGATATTAATTTGTAATATTACAAAATTTTCGTGTTTAGATATTCGAAATAATTTCGAATTTCGTAATAATAAATAATTCGAAATTCGTATAATAATTGGAAATTTCCGTGTTTCAGAAACTTTTTCAATTCAAATTTCAAATTTATGAATATCTGCATTCTAACACAAATTTTCGAAACATTCTTAATTTCCTAAATTCATTCCCACGAAATACAAATTCCGAAATTTTCTCCAATACCAAAAAGTCTACAGAAAATATTTTTTCGTAAAAACCGCCGAAAAATCGTACGGTTATTTTTTGCGTGTTTTTTGATTGTTTCATTTAGCTTTTAAGAAAAGTCGTTACTTAATTTAAAAAATGAATAGCTCCTCGTTTTTTTAAACTTTGTATTATAGGCGAATGAATGGGAAAAATGAGCGATGAAAGTCATGGAATCTGACGCCGTTGAAACTGAATTTTCGGGGTGACCACACCGATTTCTGATCCGAAAAAAAGTTTTCATAACAGTATCGTTTGTAAAAAAAAAGGCCAACAAATTATCGGCTCGTGATCGTTTTCGAGCTACTCAGAAAAAACCGCGATTTCACTTGACTGGTTATGACCCTTTCGGTCCAACATTCGATTTCACTGAAGATGATTCGTAAATGTTCTTTGACTTACTTTTCTGGAATGCGTTATTTTTGCATATTTTTTCAAAAAGGAACATCAATTTTTGTATTGATTTGTCAACATCCAAATTTCAACTTTTTTCCGAACTTTCGAACTTGGAAATTCGAAAATCCGAAAATTTAGGAAAAATACTTCAGAAAAGATAATTTTGAAGCATGAAAATGAGAAATCAAAAATCTAGAAATATTTCGAAAAAACCGAAATTAAAAGTAAAAAATTTGCTTCTTTTATAGCTTCTTATTACCGCATTCCTTAAAATTCGGAATTCTTAAAATCTTTGAACAATGAAAAATTATTTAAAAATCAAGCCGTAAAAATTTTGTGAAATATTTCCGAGAAAATATCTATTTATTTTTATACTCCAAACTTTAACGTTGATGAAAAATCGAAAACAGTGAAAGAAACTTATCCCAAAGCTAAAAAAAATTGAAGAATGCCTATTTATGAACCTACAGTTATCGAAGTTACGAGCGATATGCAAAAATCAGTCAGAAATCGTTTTGAGATAAAATTATAAGTGTCTCAACCGGTTAATAAAGAGCGGTTCACGGTCAGATATTGGTGCAGTCACCCTGAATGCCCAAAAAAAGTCGCTACGTGCGTCATTTCATCCGAAATGATCATTCGAATGTAAACGTATTCGTAACCATCTTTTTTTAGACCTCCTATAATTTGAACCTGACGGGCTAAAAATTTACGATTCCAAGGCGGATCGGAACCTGTAAATTACACCTCGAAACAAAACAAAAAATCGTATTTTCCTACTCCGATTTCCCTTGGAACTCGATTTTCGGCAAACTAAACAAACCTGCAAAAGGTGCTCAAAAAATTGTAACCCTGACGGATTTTCCAACTTGATAACGAAAAAAAAAAAAAAACCCAAAATTGGAAAAATTGAAAAATTTCCGACCAAAAATGTCCAAAATTATTCCAAAGTTGCAAAAATCCGGCAGGGAATAATTATTTATTATTTAACTTATTTTCGTTTTATGTACCGAGTCGATGGTAATTTTAGTTTCGCGAATCGTTTAATGTTGGATGTAAATAAGGTACTTTCTACTTGTTCTCCAAATTTTGGGGCGTTCGCAGATTTGCGTGAATAAAAGTGTGCTAACATGAAATATTGTGTTTTCGTGCCACTTGTGAAGGTGCTGTTGCAGCGACCCGGCGGTATTGAGTGTTTTTTGAAGAAGGCGACAGTGAAATGGTTTCGAAGGCGCTCGAGGAACCTGCTGACGGTCGATCACCCCTGGCCTTATTTTTACTAAAAAGTGAAACACTTGGTATCGATGCGGGAAAAAGTTTTCTTTCGATCGGTTTCACCTATGATCGCGTCTGCGGAATCGTAAACTTGATTTTTATCAGATCTCAAGGCAACACTTGAAAGAAGGCAGAATATGGGTTTTTCGGAGTTTAAAATTAGGCGATGGGAGGTTTGAGAGGAAAATTGGAATCTTGGAGTGTATCAAAGTTGGAAAACTACCGAATTTGGAAGTTTTGAATTTTGAACTTTTTAGGCGTTGAAATTGGAAAATCCGGAAAATCAAGATTTAGAACATTTTATTTGAATATCAAAAATTCTTCGATTTAAATTTTGTGACGAAATGTTTGAAATTTTGGATTTTCAAACATTTCAAATGTTAACACTTGAATATTTTGGAATTCGGCATTAAAAATTTCCGCAAATTGTAATTTTGGGGTGTTCAGAAGTTAGAAAACTTTCAGATTTGGAAATGCTGAGTTACAAAATATTGAGGTATTGAAAATTAGAAAATTCGTAAAATTGAAAATTTGAAAATGCTTCGAATTAAATTTTATAGTTAAATGAAAACGAAAAGTTCCAAATTTTGGATTATTCGAATTTTTGAAATTTAACACCTGAATATTTTGGAATGCGGAATTGAAAATCTAATCATTGAATCGGAAAATTGAAATTATGAAATTTGGAATATCAAAAATATTCGAAACATTCGTATACGGGCATTAGAAGTTTTTTTTATTCGAATTTCCTGATTCAAGAAATTTTTTTAACTTTTGATTTTAAGACTTCTTTGAATTTGAAAATTACGTCCAAATAAATCAAATCCAATGTTCGAAATCTTTGATTTTTTCATTTTTTAACTTCGAGGCCTTAATATTTTGAAATTAAAAATTTTAATTAAGTAACTGATGTTATTAAAAAGTTGTATAAGTCTTCAAAATTACAAACGACGTAGTTATCGATCGTGCATTTCCGGCCAATCGCGTTATTCGGCTGAAAACTGTCATGGCCGACGCTATTCGCCCTATCTACGTAATAATCCCATAGCCCCCAAAAAATCTTATTTCTTTTACATAAGTTACATATCCGGAGTGTCATTTTCACTTCATCAACAAGTCAATCAAAACAATTTTCCACAAAATGTCAATCAAAAGTCAGAAAAAATCAAGGAAATCGATCGGTTCTCACCTTTCAAATTGCAGAAATTCGCAGCAGCAAAAAAGACTCACATATGGTATTTTTCTCTTGGTGGTATTGTTCTCGCCAAAAACACAATCACACGAGATAAAGAAACCAATTCGCGCACTCCAACACTCACGATTTTACGCGAAACCAAGAAATAACTTTTCTCATGACGAAATACACGACCGTTACTAAATCCGCGCGAAAAGTAATTCGCACCGTTAATAAGCAGCAGCCGAACATTCCCGATGTCGCACGGAATCGCCCGAACCGTGTTCAAAATTTACCATCTTCGACCGTTATATTTGAAATTCACCAAGAAAATAATGTTCAGTAAAATCATAAAAATCTTTGGGGAAATCTTTTCTTAAGATAGAACAACAATATTCTAAAAAATGACGCTTTTTTAGCGTGAAAACCGTGGCTCGTGTAACTTCGTGCGCCATCGGAAGTTGTCGGGCGCTGTATTCTGGGCGCCCACAGCCGATGCGTTTTCGGCACTTTTTTGCCGGTCAGGGGGGCAGGGGTTCAGTGTTGTTTTCGGTGCACGCGCGGGGGTATGCATCGTTTTTCGCGAGGTTTTTCGTGACGAACCAAAATATTGTCCCGGGTCCGTTTTGAATCGCGAGTGTGTGGATTGTTTTCGTTCCCGCGCCAGACCTGTGATTGCGTTTTTGGCGAGGAAAAAAATACTTTCGGGCAGTACAATGTGTAAGTAATTGACACGATTGTCTTTTGACATTTTATTTTGCCGGAGGTGTTGCGTTGACCGTTTCCCTTCATTTTTATCAACTTTTGAGGGGCGCTCATGAAAAATAATGTCGGTTGACATGATTTCTGGGAAAATGTGCAGTAGCATTCTTTCGGAAATATATTCAAAAACAGCGGGATTCGGCATTTATGTTTTCTCGCGATGTTGTTTTGGCCGCCATTACGGCTTTAGCGCGGAACGCTGTGAATGGTCGAGAAAAACAATGGCCGACAATTTCGCTATTTTTAACGATTTTATTAAGTGGGACTGGACTTTTCGACTTGGGATACGAAAACGAATACGCGATTTCGGGTTTTGCGGTGATTTTAGGACTGATGTGGGTTTTTTCTGTTTCACGTTGGTATTTCTGGATTGTTGAGACTGGTCGAAAAAGTGATGTGTTGATATATGTTTGTTTTGTTTTTTGAGCGTTTTATTAGAAAGTAGAAAAATTTGAAAAATCTTCATATACATGAAGATTTTAGTATTTTTTCTTTATTTTCGTTGGTTTTAGATATTTGTCATAAATGTTTGTAAAGGACGAAAATGCCGTATGTTGATTATTTTTTGGATGTCTGAGATACGATACCAAATTTTGTTTAAATGTTTCACGATGTTGAAGAATTCTTACGGTTTCGTTTATGAATTTCTATGTCTTTGTGAACTTTAGAGTAAAAAGTTATGTATTTATGAAATTTTTAAGACGATTTTTCGTGTTTCATACGGTGACCTTATTAAAATTCTCATTATTTTCACAGCTTTTAAAAGGTGAAACTTTATCAATATAAATCAATTCTAAAATCAAGTATTTATTCAGGTATTAATTTACATCCTTATCGAATGTAAAATTATGGAGAATTTATTTCCGAAAATATGCATAAATTCTTATAAATATTATCAAAACTTTGAAATAAATTCTGTTCTCTTATTTACTAAGTTAAATGTAACATTTTTATGCAATTTTGTTATTGAATTCTTTTAAAAAAGATTACTTTCTTGTAAGAGTTTCATAAAGTCACGAATTTTATAAGTAAAATTTATAAAAAATATAAGAATTTCATGAGATAGTTTTTTAAATAAAAAAAACAATTATAATGAAAAAATTTCAAATTCAATAATAATTTCGACGTCATACTGATTGAGAAATAATTTATACTTGAATTTGAAAATTTTCCCGGTATTTAACTCCCAGTACTTAATTCCGACGATTTTCCCTCGCGGAAGTTAAATCACTCGGAATAAGCGTTGAAATATTTGAACAAATTCTAGTTTACTCGAACTATATTTGTCCCAGATTTGGTTAACGAAAGAAACGCAATGACCGCATTCGCGTGGTGGAATATAACGCATTACCGAAGTAACCAGATCATCGGGACTGGTTCTTGTAATTCTTTTGCATGATCGCGTCCAGCGCCGATGATGATCATTCAATGCTAACGCGGTAATTAGCTTACGAACGGACGCCCGACGGTCATTACTTCAAGCACCTGCGTTTAACATACCAGATTAGAAAACGCACAAAAAGCAGCGAAAATTCGCACTTTTCCCGCCCGATCCTCATTGATTTATTGCAAGAGTAAAATACGAAGTAGAACTGGATCGTGATGGTTGACAGTGTGTTTAAAAAACAGTTGTTTTTGCAGGAGTTTAAATTCGGAAATTCGGAGAATTTCGGATGTAAAAGATTAGAATTCAAATTATTTGGAATTGGGAATTGCAGGAAATGGAGGAAAAGGGATTGAAAAGAGAAAAATTATGATCGATCGAAAAATTCAGTCTAGGGAATTATTTTTTAAAATTAAAATTTCGAAAAATGTAATGAGAAATTAGAGCAGTTGAATTTTAAGTTTGAAGTAGAGAAATACGAAAATTTGGAATTGAGGAATATTAAAATTTAGAGAATTACAAAATAATCGATAGAATTTTACATATTCGAGTTTTCCGAAATCGGAAATATTCGGGAAAGAAAAGAGAAGAAGAAATTTTTATTTGAAGATGTACAATTTTTTTAATCGAGAAAATTATGGTAAATTGTACTTCCAGAAATTTTCCTATTTTCGAAAATTTTATACTTGAAATCGGAGAAACTTAAAAATCTTCAAAACTACAAAATGTTTAAACTCAGAAGCTCGAAAAGAAATACCGTAAATTTCGATGAAAATATTCGAAATTCGAATTTTATGATTATTTGACGATTTTAATGTACAAATTTTAAGGTCTTAAAAATTGTAAACTCGAATCCAAAAAGTGCAGAATTCGAGTATTCTAAAATTTGAAATTGGAAAGAAAATAGAAAAAAAATTTGTATTCGAAAATACAAAATTTTTTGAATCCAGAAAACTATGGTAAATTTCACTTTCAGCAATTTTTCTAAATTTTACAATTTTCGAAAATTTTATATCTGAAATACACAACATCTAAAAACCTCAAAACTTACAAAATTTCAAAATTCAGAAGCTCCAAAATAAACTCCGTATAATTTTAATAAAAAAATTTAAAATAAATTCAAATTTGATAATTGTTTAAGGATTTTCAAGTACAAACTCCAAGGTCCAAAAATTTGAAAACTCGAATCCTAAAATTGTAGAATTCTGAAAAATCCGAAATTGACATTTAAAATTTCGAAAATACAAAACAAAATCTCAAGTTTGACCCCAGAGTTTATAAAAAAACATAAAAGTCGTTATTAAAAAAAAAAGGTTAAACTTTGATTATTTCTGTCGCGATGTCGCGCGGAAGAAATTCTTTGAGGGGATTTTTTTGCTCGGGAACTTGGCAGGTTGAAATATAAGATGTACCGTTAAATCGACGACAACAAAGGCAAACAGTCACGAGCCTTTTCCGCGGACGCGATAATAATTAACCATTATCGCGCGAAATTTTCAATGTCCCCGGCTTATGGCCTGGAAAATTAAATTGGCCGTTGCGCAATTTTTATCGCGATTAATCACTGTCACGCGCGCGCGTGCTAGGGGGTTATTGTCTTCTGAAATTTTATTGTTTGCGCGTACTTATTCTTGAATCGATGAATTTTTGACATCTCTGGTGACTCAAAAATAACGTTACTTTCGGATGTGTATCTTGTTTGCGAAATATATTTAAAAAATTGAAAATTATTATTAAATATGTAAAGTTTACAAAAATTATACATATTGTGTGATTTTTTTTGAAAATTTGACATCAATGTAAATTTCGAGGGAATTATTCACATTTTTATGATAAAAATATTTAGAACTCAAACTTGATTCAGAATTGTTAACAAATGGAAATTTTGAATAATTGTGGAATTTATGTGAAGATGAGAATTGTAAATATTCGAATAATTTGATTTAAATCAATCGAAATTAATACAAAAGAACTTTTTCACTCGTCGAAGTTTTTCCAACGTACGCAAATTTCCATATATTTCCGAAAATTCGTGAAAACGGTCCCGAATTTCACGAAATTTTAAAATCGAAAATTACAAAAATTTCTAACGTAAAATACTTCGAACAAAAACACCAATTTTACACATGCGAGACAATTTTATTACAACCATCTAAATTTCCGTAATTCATAATCACAGTTTACAATGAACTCAAATATTCACGATTCTATTTTACACTTTATTTTCTGTACATTCTTTATTACAACTTCTCGGAGTTTAGGCTGTATTTTACACTACGTACAGTAATAATTATTGTATAAAAAGTAAATCCGAACAATTCTCAACGGATTTTGAAACTATAACAAATATTTAGATTTTCGAACTCAGAACGAGCACCTAAAAAATGTTCTGAAATAAGTAAACATTACTCAAAATACGATGCCAAAAACACTCAGACCCTATTTTCAAATTATTTTTTCAAAATCCGCCGAGGAATGCACATTATCGAAAATTCGCACAGAAAATGAGAAAATATTTTGTGCTACCTGATTACTTTCAGTCAAACAAGTTTTTTTTTTCGAGACGTAAGTAAATTATTGATATTGACAAATTTATGAACAAAAAAAAAACAAATAACTACAGAATTCGTTTTTTTCGATTTTATATGGCAGCGACAGATTAATGTTCTATTACATTCATATTATCTACAACTTTATCGCAGGACTAGATCGTAAAGAATAACGAGGTCCTGAGATTGGCAGTTTTCAGTAAAACCGAATGGCAAAAATCACCCTGATAGACAGTTTGTGTAAATAATGTGCAAATATGGTGTTAACAGTTTTACGTGAACTGTTTACATAATATTTACATGAAGTTTACACACTATTTACATCAAGCTTATGTATACTGTTTACATGAAGTTTACATGAAATTTCGTGTGAACGCGAATTTTATGTGAACTGTACAGTTTACATCAAATTTACGTGAACATGTCTAATAGGGCAATAATTGAACAAATCCGTGCAATAGCCGGTTGCGCGTTTCACAAATCCTATAACGCGCAACCGGTTATTACACCGAGTCGTTGAATTCGTGTTTTTTAATTAATTGCTGCTTCTTCGAAAATACAAATCTTGCAACAATTCAAAAATTTATCAACTGCTTTGTAAACCATCACGACGTGACATCACCATAACGTTCGATAAAATACTTTTATCTTAAACTCTATTTTGAGAGTTGGAGCTGATTTTATGACAGGAGTTGACTGACTTCTCATTGCTTTGAATTTGTAGGAACTAGTTTTTACACTTCTTTGTTTATTTCCTACAGTCTGGGATTTTTTACTTGCCAAAAAAATAAACAATCGTAATTTTTTTTGACAGGTTTGTGTTTTAGGAGATCGATTTTTTCTTCTTTAATTGTTGTTTTTCACGTTTTATCGAATAGTTACGTTCTTTTCGAACTTGATTTTTCATAGCGTGTTTTGGTTCAAATTATGGACTGTTTTGAAGTTGAACAACTTTTGGAAATGAAGTTGGAAATTTGACAACTTGGGAATTTTGGATTTTTAAATATTGAGATGTCAGAATTTGGAATTTTGGGGGTTTGAAATCCGAAAATTTGTTTTTATTTGAAATTGAAGAAATCTGAAGTTTTTTGATGGACTGTACTGAAATTGAACCACTTTTGAAAATGAGATCAAAATTCGAGAACTCGAAAATTTTGGATTTTGAAATATGAAGGTGTTGAAATTAATAATTTTGAGGGCTTAAAATTTGAAGAATTTTAATTATGATTCATAGGATTCGAAATTGAACAAATGGGAAATTTGTTTTATAGACTGTTTCGAAATTGAACAATTTTTGGAAATGAACTTGGAAATTTAAAAACTTGGGAATTCTGAATTTTTAGGGACTCAAAATCTTAATAATTTTAATTATGATTTACTGGATCGAAATTCAACAAATTGGAAATTCTGTTTGTAGACTGTTTTGAAATCGAAAATTTTTGAAAATGAATTTGAAAATCCGAAAATTTGGGGATTCTGGATTTCACAAGATTAAGGTGTTGAAATTGGGGATTTTAAGAGATTCGAAATTCGAAAAATTTGTTCGATGCTATCGAGGATTCAAAACTGCACAATTGTGGAAATATTTTCCGGGAAAATTTTGCACATTTCGTAACGTCAGAATACAAATTGCAAATTTGAACAAAAAAGATGTGGAATTGGAAAATTTTTTGATTTTATGAATTCTAATTTCCGAAACATTGGGAAATCAAGCTGTTGAATCATACATTTTAATTTCTATTAAATATGAATAAAAATCGAAATCAAGTGATTCATGAGTTTTTAATTTCGTACATTTTAAATCTCAAATTCGGAAATGTGTGCATTTCAAAATTTGCGTCGAAAATGCAAGCATTTCCGATGGAAATTTTCTTAACAGATATATTTGATTTTTTTTTTTTTAATTATGGTTCAATTATATGTTCCGAATTTAAACAACTTTTTGGAAATAAACTCGAAAATATCAAAACTTGGAAATTTTAGATTTTTTAAATATTTGGCTGTCAAATTAAGAAAAAACCGCACACATTTTCCAAATTTGAGCATGTCTTCGAAAACATTTTCAACTTCAAACTTGACAATTTTCTGCTTCACAAACTTGAATCCCAAATTTTCAGAAACTAAAAACACAGACGTTTCGAAACGTGCATCAAAACTATATAAATTTCCAAGTTCGACAATTTTCAAAGATAAATTTCTAAAAAAGAGATTGTAGGTAGTTATTTTTTCGTTTGTTTCATACTATCATCTTTAAATTAAATTCCATTCGAATTTTTTTGAAAACATTTAGTTTTTTCCAAACTGAAATCGAAAATTTATAAAATTCCCAACTTTAAACTAAAAAATTTTGCGTTCCACAAATTATAATTATTAATTAAAAATATGTACGCCAAAACCTGCATCAAAACCACAAAAATCCCCAAGTTCCCAAAATTAAAAAAAAATCCTCAAACTACCGTCAAATTTCACTCCATCTTCTCTTCTTTGAACGCGAGATCGATGGCACAGCCGACGTTGTCAACAATAAAAGCCGGTTTGCAAAGTTCTTCATCCACGGACAAAAAGTCCCGTTGGCAGTGATGAGCCATGAACTCGGAGTCCCTCGAATGCACGCCAGTTTCCACCAGGATGCTTATGCACGCCTTCGCCGTCGGCGCGGTCGCTTTGTCCCCCAGCAATTTTTCTACCCTTTTACATTGCTTCTTGTCGCCCGCCGTGTACCTGGCCAAGTATTTGTGGTAGAGGTTCGCCCCATAGATATCGGTATTTATGTTATCCCTGGCAAAAAAAAAACTTGATTTCATCAATTCTGCCGAATTCGATGCCCTCATAGAGTTTGTTTGGGTCAAGCGGAATATCCTCAGCGCTTATCGGATGGTCCACCTTTCACTCTCTAATGCTCAAATTCCTTTCCTTTCCTACTGTGACAACCCGGGTTTGCGACTCGAATTGACAACACAAATAATTTAGAAAGAAATTTCCGAAATTTTTGAATGCGTGAATCGCGTTCGGATAATCTCCTGGTCGCGTCTTCCGCAGAGTCGCGTGTTCCCGCCGGCACTTCTGCGTTGATAAGACGACCTGGCGAATGAGGGGAACAACTTCCGGAACGGTTAATCGCGTTTGGGGAATAAATAAAGATAAAGAGACTTGGTTAGACTGATTCTTGTATTTAAGTATAAGGTCTAGAATAATAACGAAAATGCCTTAATACAGGCTAATTCCCGGTTCTTTCATATTTTAACACTTTACTCGGACACAGCCTTCGGCTGCTCTGCGTAAAGTCTCGGAATCGGAAGACACGCTACTAGAACTTTTATGAAAACGGAATTAATTTGGGCCCGGGGTCAGGGTGTTTCTACCAATCACCATATGGTTTACAAACCGTAGGATAATCTTAGTTTTAGAGCTGTTACAAGGCATGGAATTGTTTCTGTATTAGTCTTCGTGGTAAAGGATTTATTGTTTCGATTGTGTTCATTATATTACGGAATTGCTACTACATAAATATTGGGAAATCGTTCGATTTATAATAGTCATAATATTAGGTATACATTTTGAACCCCTGCTCTTTCTGTTCAATAAGGTGACTTCGTTATTCAGGTATAAAAACGATTTTGGGCATATTCTTTAACAGAGTTGACCTATTGGTGAATTGTATTGCAGTAACCCACCGAAGGCTGACTCTCCGAAAGTCTTGTGGACACTCTGTGAAAGGTTATTCAAGGGTCGTTATGCTCAGAAAAAATGCGGGCGATCATAAATCGTTCTTCGCTGCCCAGGCCCGTATCCTCGAGTACGGCCCAGAAACGCAGTGACTCATGAGCGTGGAATTTGAATGTTTCAACGTACGTTCCTACGTTTCTGACCTGAACGCGAGCAATAATCAAACGCCTCATTCGAAAACCGTCACATCCGAGCTCACGGCCGAGCAAATGAGATTCAAAAGGAAACTGTGCGAAGGGACAGCCTTCGGTGGGTTACTGTGAATGGATTCTTTCAAACCGGGATATACTCCAAAATCAACCTACCCTATCGCATAAATCGTATCAACCGCTTCAATCCCAATAGACCTGGCGTGCTCCATCAGCTTCCTCTCGGCATGGTAATACGTCACTTCGCTAGGTTTCCCGATCAATGCCTCGTACTGCAAAGTCTTGCCCGTAACCTTTTTGTACAGCTCCTCCAAGCACAGCAAAAACGCCCCGTGCCCGTATCTCGGAATCGGCGCCTCCGAGACCCACAGGAGGTCCATGTTGCACACCAGAACGTGGATGTGCGGGTACGGGACAACCGCGGGGTTCTTGTCGGGCATCCCGTTCGAGATGAGGAGATCCACCATGAGCTGCAACGGTGTTTCCCATTGCACTGGCTCGCTCAGCAGGACGATCGCTTCTATCGTAGGGAAATTCGGATCCACCGGGCCGCAGGTCGAGTCCCTCCTGTCTTTGTTCACGTAGTCCAAGCTAGGGAAATTGCGCACCAGTTCGTCCATCGTCGTGACCTTTTTAAAGCCCAGTTCGTTCGCGATCTCCCGGACTTTTCCCTGGCCCGATACGAGGACTTGTTTCCCGTGGAAGTGGTGGTACATTCGCAGGGGTGAGTGGGCCAGGACCACTTGGTTCTCGGTGACCTCGAAACCGATCCATTTCGAGAGTTCCGCGGCTTTTTCGCTGCGCAGCGCGTTTCCGCTGTTGGTCACGAAGACCGTGGGGATGCGGAATTTCCCGTCGGGGCCTTTTAGGCGTTTGAAGGCTTCGGATACGGGGGGGAGGACCTTCTTGCCGCGGACGATCACGCCGTCGATGTCGAAGAGTAGGCCGAATTTGGGGTTTGTGGCGAGGTACTGGAATGGAGGGTGGGGTGTAGCTGGGGGTTGATCAAAATGTGTGGGGGAGGTTGTTTTTGGGTCGAGTTTATGAGTGTTTTGAGGGTGGAAGAGGTTTTGAATATATAGAGGTGATTTTTGCGAAGAATTATTTTGCAGAAATCAATTTTAATGACGATTTTCGCCCGATTTGGAGGGGTGGAGGATTTTTTGAATATGATTTATTTTTATTTAATAATTTATCATCACCTTGAATTTTTGTTCGATTTTGGATGGATGTAAAATTTTTGCGATTGTTTTTCGAATATGAAGAGTCGATTTACGCAATCAATTTCGAAAAAATTGGTTTCTAATGACTATATTATGTGAAATAGAACGTTTTGCAACTAGTGTGGAAATAATTTCTCTACGAGGTAGAAAATATCGTAAAACTAGTTGCGAAATTTTTTTGATCGCCAAGTTTTTGAGTTATTTATTGTGCATAGTTTCTAAAAAAATAAAAGGGCGAAATCTTTTATCTTTGTCTGATTTGGAGGCGTGGAAAATTTTTTTTAATTGTTTTTGAATAAATGCAAGTGATTTCTGCAAAAATTTTCGCGAAAATCAATTTTTTCATTGGGATATATTATATAAAATAGTATATTTTGCAACTAGTGTGCCAATTTTGGAATAAAACAAAAGTATAAATAAAATTCGAAATGTAGTGTTTGAAAAATTGAAAGAATGAGAAAGTATTTTTACAATTTTCGAGCTTTTTTCGGAACTTTTTATCATTTTGAATAAATAATTTTTTAAACTATTCTGACATACAAGAATTTCGCGAGACATTGGAAGATTTTTGAAAAAAATTCCAGCAAAAATCACTATTCTGTAATTTTGGCGGAATTTTCGTAATTTTACGAAACTTGAAAAAAATGGACATTTTTTCACAAAAATGTGCGGATTTTTTCAAATTTTCGAAATCAACAGTTTTTAGATCGCAAAACTTTCAAATCGTTTGATGAATTATTGAAAAAGACGAAAACAGAGCCAAAAATAGTTTTTTGCAAAAAAGTATAAATAAAAACAATACAACTTTCACATTCTCTTTTTGCTTTTAAATCTCTGATTCTTACAAGATTCCCAAAAATACCACGAGATATTTTCAAATTCTGTATGAGATTCTATTTTCTCACAAAATAATTTTTGTATAACAATTCTTCCTTCATTTTCTTACAACATTTTCCCTAATTCAAAAATTTTTCAATATTTTGAAAATTATTATAAAAAATGACAGTTTTCAGGGTAATTAATTGAGAAATTCATCAATATTAGTAATTCATTTATAGATATCCTCATAATATAATTTGATTGATTATCATTATAAATTATTATCAATGAACGATTCCATCCATAATCATCAATTAATGAGGAATTAAAGTCTACTTCCTCAACAATAATTAATTAACAGACTTGACTCCACATAACCCTGAGAAACCACTCCAACTAAAAATAGATTCCAACAACATTTGCATGAAAAACCTTGAGCTCGTAAACTTCATTTACCAAAAGCCTAATTAACTCGAAAATTACTCAAAACGTTCTACAGAATCTACAAAAAAAATAATCACAGTTAAAAAAAATTTTTTTCGTAAATTTTTCCATTCCATGCTACGTCATGACAGAAATTTCGTCAAAAAATGCGATCGCCTTGTCTTGTAACGTTAGTTTTTCCCGAAATAAGTGTCAAGGTTATTATGTTAAATTAGCTCATAACATTGAAAGCACTTACTCTCACGCCGGTGAACCTCTTCACGTTCGCCCGAAACAAAATTTTCCCGATTGCCATTGCGAAAATTGCAGATAAAGACTCAAAAATGTTGTGTACAAAATATAACAAACACCACGCTATGCATTATTCCGCTCGTGTAACAGTGAGCACTGATTGATTTTTATAATCGTCATGGCTAAGTAATGATCTTATTTAACGGTTCGGTTTAGTTGATTGCTGCTGCCAAGAAAATAGCAAAAATGTCAAGTAATTGATACGATTTATTGCACACTCGCGAAACAGTTAAGAACAGCTGATAGAAAAATACATAAAATAGGAACAGGGTTACCAATCGTCTTTAGGGCAGTGCTGCCAATCATTTCGATGTATCGAACGAGATGTATCGAATATCGAGGTTATTTTTGAAAATGGTTTTATTATGAATAATTTTTGTTATATTATATAATAAAAAAAAATTATTTATTATAAATTAATTTTCTGATATTATTTAGTTTATGAATCATAATATATTGAATTATGATAATCTTACAAATATATTATTGAAAATAATATTATACATTAATGATATACTGATTAATTACTTCAATTAATAATAAAATTCTTTGTTTTATAAACATTATTACTATACATTTTTTTTTAGATTCTCATTCTTATTAATGTTTTACGTCATAATTTTTAAAATCAAAAATGACGAAAAATATTAATTTTGACACGACAATTTTTTTTCAATTTAAAAATATTTTCTTTTTATTCAACCCAGTTTTTCCAATTTTCAAAAACTTTCAAACTCGTTTGAATTTTTGAAAACTTTCAAATTCTTCCAAGTTTTCAAAAATTTAAACTTCTTTCAAATACCCAAAAACTTGAATATTGTTACAAGTTTTTCGAAACTTCAAAATTCTTACAAATTTTCAGAAACATTAAAATCGTTTTAAATTCTCGAAAACTTCAACATTGTTTCAAATTCTCGAAAACATTACAATTGTTTTCAATTCTCAAAAACTTCAATATTGTTTCAAATTTTCAGAAACTTCAAAATTGTTTCAAATCTTCCAAAACTTCGAAATTCTCCACAATTCTATAATTCTAAAGCTCCTAAAATGTAAAAAATCATTCAAAATCAAAATTTTTAAACTT
>JAPYZK010000053.1:0-12101 GCA_030522785.1 Platygaster equestris
TAATTATTTATAAAAAAAACGCCCCAATTTTGCAATTCCGCGCATCAGGACGTCCTCCTCTTTCCAAAACACCCTTTTTTGCCATTTGTTTTTTTTTTTTGACCCATTTTGGGCTGAGGCAGCTATTCTAGACATTTACCAATAATTACATTTGTACACAAATTGCATTTTTTTCTCATGAAAATTGACTCGAAATATTATTTGTGATGAAATTTCAATAGATGTCCTATTCCATCCACAACAGTTTTTTTTCTTTTTTCATGTTTTGTAACAACAAGATTAATGTAAATGAACTTGGAAAACGTATTAAATCACTTTAGAAGTATGAATACATTTGGGAAATTGCAGGAAAAATGGTGGACATATCGCCTTTGCGAGATGGAGGCATACTGAAGGAGACGTTAAGAGAGGGTGAAGGGGAGGAGAGACCAGGGCCAGGGTACCGAGTGAGGGTGCACTACACAGGCACGTTGGTAGATGGCACCAAGTTTGACTCGAGCAGAGATCGAGGCGAGCCGTTTACCTTTGAGTTAGGCAAAGGGCGTGTCATCAAGGCATGGGACATAGGGGTGGCGATGATGCGCCGGGGTGAGCTGGCTATACTGACGTGTACAGCCCCTTACGCATATGGCAAAGTAGGAAGCCCACCCAAGATCCCGCCCGATGCCACCCTCAAGTTCGAAGTTGAAGTGTTGGGCTGGAGTGGCGAAGACCTCAGTCCAGCGCAAGATCAAAGCATCCAGCGCTTCCAGCTGGTGGCTGGGCGCGAGGGGCAGACGAGCCCAACAGACGGCTCCCTTGTCCAGATCCACCTGCAGGGCAGCTATGGGGATCGAGTCTTTGAGGAGCGTGACGTCCAGTTCTGCCTAGGCGAGGGCGAGGACTATGGCATCATCGAGGGCGTCGAGCATGCCCTCGAGAGCTTTACAAAAGGCGAGAAATCCAAGCTCCTCCTGGCAAGCAAGTTTGCCTTTAAGAGCACGGGCAAGCCTGAGCTGGGTATACCTCCAAATGCTGATGTTGAGTACATCGTTCAGCTCAAAAACTTTGAGAAGGTATGTATCAGAAAAATACAGAAAAAATTTAGATAAAAATTAAAATTAGAAATTTCATGTTATCATATATTCTTCTCTAGGGCTCATTGATTGCAATACACTTTTAGGGGGGCTACGAATGTAGTGGTCTCTTGTGATTTGTAATTGCATAGTGTCTGATTGTGTACTGCATTCAAGTTTTCATTGTCATAGGGACTTGAAAGCTGGAGCATGGATGGGACCCAGAAGATCGAGCAGTCTAAGCTATTGAAGGAGAAAGGCACGGCATACTTTAAGGCTGCAAAATATAGCCTGGCTATCAAGATGTATAAAAAGATATTGAGCTACATGAGCTATGAGCATGACTTCAAGGATGGGCTTGAGGTTGAGCGCGCCAACCTTTTGTTAGCAACCCACTTGAACCTGGCCCTGTGTTATATGAAGAGCAAGATGCCCACAGAGGAACGCGACGCCTGCAATGAGGCGCTCAAACTCGACGAAAACAATGAGAAGGCCTTCTTCAGGCGGGGCCAAGCATACCTGGCCCTCACTGCACCCGAAGTTGCCCTTAAGGACTTTGCGAGAGTCCTCGAGATCGAGCCCAAAAACACGGCCGCCTCCAAACAAATCGCTCTTTGCGAGGACCTCGTTAAAAAGCAGTTGACCAAGGAGAAGAAACTGTACGCCAACATGTTCGACAAGTTTGCCAAAAAGGATAAACAGGCAAGATGTTTTTTTTTTTTTTTCTTGAGAATATAGCTTTTTCCATTTCCAATGTATGTGCAGAATTTGAAAAAAATGTTTCTAATGTACACGTGCATGTCAACAGAAAGAAGAGGAAGAATTGCGCAAGCAGCCGGATGTGATGCGCGGCACATTAGGCGAGTGGGGCCAAGAAGAGAGACCCGGTGGCCGAGACGCGACTGCCTTTGAAAAGGAAAATCCCAACATTCTCATGCTCAACGCCAATGGATCCGGCGAATTCAAAAACATGTAAAACCATCAATAACTGCCTTATTCAGCCATCTATCCGTATCTAGTCTCACGAGACAGTTCTACCAGGCCCTTTTTCTTCACCCAAAAACAATATAATTGTTATTTTTCACAAGTCTCGGACGCAACGCGATTCTTACTGCCTGGCTCATTGCCCAGTGAAACCATCAATCATTGTTACAATCAAACATCATTTACACAATATTCACATTACATACATAAACTTATTGTACATTGAGTATGCAATAAACTAGTGCCATCTTTTGTACTTATATTTTCGTATTTCAATTTATATCCACATTTTGTTCACCATACATTTTATGCAACTTTATGATAAAGAATGTATGCTTTTACAAACATGGAGTAAAGTTTTACAAATGTTTCCCATGTGTTGAACATGTATGCAATGTTTCTTTTTAGGGTGAAAATTACTTGATACTCTTTCAGGAATAACTTTTTAGTAATGCAACATACATTTCCAATTCGGACATCCATCCATACAAATTTATAACTTAAGACATCCTTGATAACTATGCAGAATCGAGAGGCTCTGGTAACAAATTATGTATATAAAAATTGTGTAGATAATTTAGTTACATACGAAGGATACGATTACATAACAACATACCCAAGTTTCATGATGCTTCCACAAATGAGCATCATGAATTCAAAATGGAAACAAATTACTTAGTACGAGGGGTAGAAATTCTGGACTTAATTCCTTTGCCTTTCTCAGCAGTAGGGCGGGGTGTATCATCTCTTCTAGGGCGACCAACGCCTAAAAAAACCAAATCAATATATACGCACTACACACAGAAAAAAAACGGCATCATGGAAATCTCAGCTCACCTCTTTTAGCACGTTGGGAGGGGGTACTTAGCTGAGACTTTGGGCTTTTCTTGGCAGGAGTCACGGTTGAGGATGCAGCTGGAGTTGTCGTCGAAGCAGCAGTTGCTGTCGCCGCTGGAGTGAGGCTAACACATACTGATGCTTTTCTTTGACGCGTATTGAGAGAAGGCGATGACTCCACATTCATCATCTTCTCAAGTTTTCTCTTTGTTTGCTTCAACACTTTCTCGACAGCAGCACCGGACTATAGATAATAGATAATTTTTTTAAAAAGGGAAAAAATTAAGAAAGCACTTGGGACTTGTTCAAACAAGACGCGCTTATATGAAAAAATATTGTTCACGAATCAACCAAGTGATGGACAAGTTGTGTAATACGTACTGGATGAGATGAGGTAACTTGAGTATCAGCGGCGCTTGGCACTTGGGAGCTTGTGCCACCATCAACTGAGTCAACTTCTTGGGCCTGCACATCTTCCTCGTTTTCACAGCTTTTTACCAAGGGGGGCGTCGTTTTGGCTGTTCTGGCTTCAGAGAGTGGTGGTGAACAACTACTTTCAATTGACATGGTCAATTCCCGATGGGGTATCTTAGTAACAACGTGACCTTCGTCGCCCTCCAGTTCTCCCTCTTCTTCTCGACGCCTCTTTTTGCCAAGTGATTCCTCAGGATTTTCAGTACTGGAACTTTGTTTAGTCGGGGAAGGGCTGTGGATAACTTGCGCAACGCGTGTCTTGTAATTCTGCAACTGTTGAAACAAATTCTTGTTTTCTAGCTGCAATTCTGATACCGACGAACCATCCTTATGGAGACGAGCTATTTCCTTCTCGCATTCCTGGGAATCGAAAAGCAAGTTACCTTCCTGGATTCGAAAACCCGCATGACTCGCTAAAACACTACGACAACTTGAAATGTATAAATATTAACTCTAGAGAACGTATGAGAATGTAGACTGGAATTTGAGTATTCAAAAATCTTAGTCTTTGTGGTTTTTATTCGAAAAATATACGAATTCAAAGTCTCATTTTTCCAACATCAAAATGTCAAAAGATATAAGTAAAAGCCTGAGTAATTGATAATCAGTTCGAGATTTGTAAACTTAAAAATTCAAAAATAGATTTATTTCAACTGAATTGTATAAAATGTAGGAATGAACCTGTATAAAATATATTATACATATATTTGATGTACCTTGATACGTTTGTTCAGTACGTCAATTTTGTTGTTGGCTTGGCGTGCATCTTGCTCATTGTTCTTCTTACACTCGTCGAGCTGGGATTTGTAGTTTTGTGAAACTTTGGTCATGTGCAATTCTCTACCAGTCATTTCCTGCAATTGGCTCCTTACTTCGCACAGTGTGATGTTCAGCTGCTCTATCTGGTGGGCTGCCTTCTCATTGGATGCCCGCGACTCGACAAGCTCACTTTGGACCTGGGTTTGGCTGTTTTCTAAAGCCGTGAGTTTCTTTGTCATCGACTCTGCCTGGCTCCGATAATATTCCAGTGACTGCAAAGCAACAAAAAATACTTGTAATTGTACAACTATTGGTTGGGTTTTTATGCAATCATCACATGGATGAAATGTCAAAATCTAATCTCCTTGCCTGTGTAAACTACTCAATCTGGCGAAAGCGGTATAACGTTATGTAGTTCTTAGGACTTGAAAAGACTTGACAGCATTTTGGAAATTCCAAAGGAAGAAAAAATAAAGGGTCAAGAATTTCAGAAAATTGAGGCAATTTTTAGGTTGTGTTGAGAGACACTCAATTACCTCAAGATGCAAAGATTGTCCCTCCACTAGCTTAGCGTGTTTTTCCTCAGCTTCTTTCGCGGCTTCCTGAGCCAGCTTCAGTTCTACTTTGGTGCACTCGAACTCTTCCTGTAACTGTTGAAGCTGTTGTTTCAAGCTATTGTTTATACTGCTCTCGTACTCTTTTTGTTCCGAGGCGGCAAGCTCGAGTTGCGACTGCAAACCCGCGATGTCATTCTCCAGCTTGTTAGCTCGAGTCTGCGACTGTGACAAGCGAGCTTCCAGCTCGCCGTACACCCGCAGTCGCTCGTGCAATTTTTCGATGACTTGGTCTTTTTGCTCGCCCAGCTCCTCCAACTGGCGCGCCAAGCTCAGCTTCTCCTCGACTGTTTTGCCTAGCTCCAGACCTGCTTGCACCTGCTGGTCATTTGCACTGTCTAAAACAAAAGTTTCGAATTATTGATTGATCGTTAATTGTATGGTAAATGTGCAAAACAATATATACTCGAGTCGAGTTAGAATATGAGGAGGGAAAGTGTACACAGACCACTATCGGATGCCTGGAGTAACTTGAGAGAGCGAGTTTTTTCCTGTTCAAGAGTCTCGGTAACTTTGACCAGCTGCAGCTCGAGCTGATGAACGAGTTCCTGAGAGCGCTGTTGTTCGTCGCAAAGGCGGCGATGCAGCGCGGAGCACTCGCGCGTCGCCTCGTCCAGCCTCCTGGCTTCGCGCTTCTGGCTCTCCACCTGGGCGAGTTCCAGACTCTCCTTGATAAGGGCCACTTCCCGCAGAAGCGAGTCCTGGTGACATCGCTCCCTCTCCCAGCCCTCTCGCTCATTCAGCAGCTGGATCTGCGCATTTCGCAGTGCCTGTCGCTCGTGTTCAACTTGCTCCAATCGCACCTCGTTGCTAGATACCTTCCGCCTCAGCTCCTCTCGCACCTCCTCTAGCTTTCTCACCTCGCACCTGCACTTTTCTGCACAAACAACCAACCCTCATCTTCAACATTCTCGACAAATACTGACAGTCTTGCGAAATTATTGAGATGAAAATTCTTCAATATTTGACAAGACAACAACTCTGACATGTGATTATGAAAATTAAAAATGACGCATTTAGAAAATTGTATTCCTTATAGTTAAGAATGGAGAATTTCTTGTAAATCGAATGAATGTATTGTGAAAAAATGTTAAAACTGGTCGATATCAATTGGATGATAAACACTCAACGTCTCGTTATTTCTGCAAGAGTTGCAGGAACAGTGAAGAGGATAGCGGATGTTTGTCGAATACTGACCAAGAGCCAGCTCGGTGGCTTTGCACTTGTCCTGCCATGACTTTGCACTGGACATGGAACTCGACATTTTCTCCCGCATCACTTGCAGTTGTTCCTTGATTGTGTCCGCTTGACTCTTGAACGTGAAAGAGCGTGTGTTGGACTGTTCCAGCTCTTGGCGCAGCCTCCCAATTTCAGTAGACAAAAACTGCTCCCGCGTGATCTGCTGCTTCTTCAAGTTATCTATTTCACTTGTAGCTCGTAGCAAATCCGTCTGCGACTCGCACAGCAGCTTTTTCAGCTCCTGGATATCGCGCTCATGATCGTTATTAAACTCTTTCTCTGCTGCTGCTTGGGCTGCTGCATTTTTTTCGCACATACTTTTGTACACGTCTCGCTCCTCGATGAGCTTTTCCATCTCGCTTTTTGCACCTTTCTCGACCCTGTAGCAAATAAAATATAATAACGATCGCTTCTTAAACCACAAGTAGCAAGCATGAGTGTAATAACGCAATTTTACTTTTATAGTTTGTTCCATCAATAAAACCATACAGGGAATGCATATAAACGTATTATGAGTCTTTAAATTAGAGTTGAGAAATTGGCAATGTTGAAATAGATTCAAATTTTTTAATTGTAAATTGCTCAAATTTGATGCGCATAGTATCCAATCCACATAATTAAAAATTATAAATTTGCATCAATAAATTAGTACATAATTGTCAACATAAATTTTCAAATTGTTTCAAATTTACTACTTCTCCAAATAAACAAAAAGAACATTTTTGAGTTCAAGTTGAGAAATTCGAAATTTGTAACATATAGTCAACAATTTATCATGATTTTTGAGTATGAAGTATTCGAATTTAAATTTTTATATAAATTTCCAATATAAATATTCAAATTTAGGTTAGGATATTGAGAAATTTCAAATTGACACATTACATTACATTTTCAAATTGACACAAATTTCTGAATCTCAAACGCCGAAAGATCAACTTCTGTGCCTTTCAATCAGGATGTTGAAATTTTCAATATACATTTCTAAACTGATTCGAATTTCAAAGTTGATATACGCACATTTAAGCGCTTACAAGTATAACATTTGTGACCCCTACATTCTTTTACCTAGACTTGTTGCTTTCCTCCATGGCCTCTCGCTCCAGGTCTTGGACCAACTCAATCAGCCGTTGCGTCGTGCACAGCAATGTTTCGTTTCGCTGCTGCAGCTCCTCGACATCCCCAAAGGTCGATATATTTTTGACAAACTGGGAAATTACATTGCCCTGCTGCTGCTGGGCATCACAAACAGAAGCAGCTTCCTTGGAAAAGCTTGAGTCAGCTGCATTACCATTTTTTATCGCTGCTATCAGCTTCAGGAGATGGCAAACCTGATTGGCCAAGTTCGAGTTGGCGAGCTTGAGGTTCTGGTGTTCTGACTTGGATCGCTCAAAAAGCCTCGATACGTCATCGAGGCTTTTTTTCAATTGCTTCTTCTCGAGATGTAGTTGATGTACGCTCTGTTCCAATTTCTTCACCTTCGACAAGGCTTCTTCATAACTGTCCTCCCTTTGCTCAATTATTGGAGCGTTTCGTCGCAATTCATTGAGAATCACCTCCATTTGAGACTTGAGCTCTTGATTTTCTTGGCAAGTCAAGCTCAAATTGTCGCGTACATCCACATACTGGGAGTATAGTTGGGTCATGGTCAGCTTCATTTGTGGACTAGCACTGTTGCATGTCGTCTTATTTGGGGTTGAGCTCACCAAGTTCGCATTCATGTTCACTGTAACGAACCCCAAATTACAAGCATCTATTCACAATTTTTTTGTACTAAGTAGTGTGAAAAGTGGAAAGAAAGAGCATAGTGAATGATATGTAAATGATATGTAAATCACCTGAACCAACGAATTCGAGCAAATCATTGGCACGAGTCAGTTCCTTGTTGAGTAGAGCAATTTTTATCTGCGCCGCTTCTTTTTCCTGGTGGTGGATTTTCAACATTTCAGCGTGCTTGTCGTTGAGATCATCGTTGCTTGCCATGGCCTTCTGCAGCTTGCTCTCAAGTTGTTTGACAGCGCTCACGAAGTCTTGTTGTTTTTCATTTGCAGCTTGTGTAGCTTTTTTGTGGAGCTCGACCAGTTTGATTTGAGCTGCGATTTCTTGCTGGTATGACGAGTACAGCGAGGACTCTTTGTTGCGCTGCTCCTCGTTCATTTGGGTCAGTTCATCGCACTGGCTTTGCAATGAGGCTCTTTCCTCCATCACCTCCGCCAGTTGGCCTTCGCAGTTCTCAAATTTGTACTCCAGCTCCTGGATTCGCTTGTCTCTTTGCAAAATGCGATTGGTAGTCTCTTTTCTCTCTGCCAACAATTCCTCTCTGCTCTTCTCCAACTGCTTCTCCAGCCAAGCTACTTTCTGCTCTTGCGTGAGTTTCTTTTGGCTCAGTTGCTTTTCCCTACAACCATTCTCAAGTTTATTTTTTCATAATGATTTTATTACGCATTTTTCTCAATTTTATGTCAGTTTTTTCTTGCATTTAAATTGAAAAAAAAAAAAAAAAAAAAAATGTAGGCTTTGAAAAATTATTGAATGTGTTATAAAAATATAATAGTTCTTATGCAATTTGTAAAAACATGGTGAAAATCGAATATTCTTTATAATGACTTTTTAATGTTTATACATTTCTTGATACAAAATTTGAGGAACATCATATTAAGGTCTACTCATTACTCCCAGTTGGTATACAAGTTTTATAAGGTAACTTCATAAGAATAAAAATACTTGCAAGAATTGTATACAGTAACTCATATGAGTTTTATGCAGAATTGTGAGATGGATAAGAAATTAATAAATTTGTACATTTCAAGGATTTGTATAAGCATTCAAGTCGATCCAAGAGATGTTGATACGAAAATTTTAAAACAATTTTGAATAAACCTGCAGATGAGCGTATTACTCAAAGTTGATAGATAAATCAGTTTCAAGATATTGTTCATGCTTTTGGAAATTATTCAAAAATATACAAGTTGAACGAATTAATTCAACAAATCTTAGATGATTTTTGTAAATTTTGAATTAATCTGGGAGAAAACAAAGTATGAAATCCTGAATATACTGGATTTGATCTTGTTAACTAACTTTGAGTTTAATGACATCTCCCAAGCTTGGTTCTTCTCGGCATCAGCAACAGCCAAATTTTTGGTAGCAATGGCGGCTTCCAGCTGAGCGCTCAATGAGCTGATTTCTAAGTGCAAGCACTCGATCTGCTTGTCTCGTCGTTCAACAAGTGAGAGCAGCTTCTTTTCCTCACAGCTCACCGCGTCTCTCTCGTCACGCAGTTTCCAATTTTCGCTCTTTGCACTATTATAACATTAAGCAAACCATAATTATCTTCTTCAAGCATTGATCAATTGAAATTGTCAAACGTAAAGGATTAATGAGAGTATTTAATAATGGCCAGTGTGGCTAAAACAATTATAAATTAGTATTTGAAGAGGTAAAACTTGAATTGTACAACATTTCTTCGAATTACATACAATTTCATCAAAAGTTTCATAAAGTCAGACGAATGACAATTTTGTTCAGAAGGCATTTTACGTTATTCAGAGTATCACAGGCAAAATTTTATACAATGCTAGAACGTTTGCAGACTCGTCCTTGCCTCAGCTTGCATAAGTCCACAGACTGCCAAAAACCTTGCCCTTGATATTCAGTACATTATATTTCATGATAAAACTGTATAATTACTTAGCAAGGGATTCTCTTAATTGGTCGATGAAAATGGAGTCTAATGCTTCAGGGGATGCAAGTGCAGGTAAGGGCTTCTCTTCCTGGGAAACACCTGCTTCTGTGGCGACCATATTTTCATTTTCCTCTTCTTTCTCTTCCACTTTTTGGCCATCATTCTCATCTTTTGGAGCCACTTGCTGTTCATCCTCTACCATTGGTGTCGCAATGCCAACATCAACATTCTCTTCCTCTGTTTTATTTTGTTCTGAAAAAGGATTTTAGATTATTGGCTTGCTACAATAATTACAATTTGTCAAACAACGATGATCGTCAATCGTCATGAATTTTTCATGATCTTCGTCGGCTTCACGCTAAAATGTTTATTCGAGATTACTGATCGCGCCAAAAAGCAAGCACCTATCAGTTCACTTGCAATTAACGCAATACCTTCTCTTTCGTCACCTTCCATGTTGACCACAGCATTTACTATAATACAAAAGACGAACAAAACTTTCTGAAAAACTTCGCTAAGCCGACGAAATTACTAAAAATCGTCGAAAAAAGCCGGTACGCTTTTTTTGATGTAATTATATGCATCTGCATGCATCGGTGAGCATCAGCGAGTGCGAGCGATAACAACGAATGAACAATGGACACCGAAACTGACAAAAATTGACAACTATTGACAATCTGCGAAAACCAGCGAAAACCAAACAAACTGAGAATCCGACAAAAAAAATCACAATTTATAGTAGAATACTCTTTTCACCCGCAACACCGTTTTTAGTACAATGCAAATGAATACAAGTTAAACTATAGGACAGTATATAGCAATACATAAGACAATGTATATATATCCCTTGCATTCGCATAGTTGCCATTGTGAATTTGTGATCAACGTAGTTGGATGCAATAGTACTTGTAGTGTCTTGTGTTGTAGTGCTGTAGAGTGTATAGTCTTGTAGTCTTATAAAATTGCATAAAATTATATAGTGTATTATGACTGGTACAACACTTTGTACTACCATTGGAATTTGCCTAGGACACCCATAAGAGCCGACGGGCCCTGGGTTACAAATTGTGAAGGGGTGGTGTTGTAATAAAAATCTGTAAAATTACGGTGAAAAAGTGGATGCGGTATCAATAATGTCTGGATGCACAATTTGATGGCGGAAATTACTCTTCTGTGTACAGAACGGGTGACATTTGGTGGCATTATTTCATTACTGAAGAAACGGATTAATTCACAGGTTAGTCGTGATTGTTTGTAAACAATTTATGATACATTACCCCGCGCGCGGCCGGGTTAGGCACATACTGGGAATTTATAAATTAGCTCCCCCCCCCCCCCTCCCCAGCCTTTGGCCCCCCCGCCCCCGCTCAGGTCTTACATTCTGCAATTGATCAAAAACTTGACAAATTAATAGACTTCAGATGTGCAATTTCCAAAACTGATAGTTCTAACTTACTATGATTTCGATATTTATATGTATATATATACATATCAATTATATTAGGATTAATCTAATTGACTTCGAATTTTCTGATTTTTGAAAAAGAGATTTGTCGATTCTGTGATAGAATTTTATTTTCAAATTCACATATGTTTATATATGTGTATTGTTGGTAATGAAAATAATGTGTAGATCAACTTCAAAAATTTGATTAGTGACAACTTTGCAAACTCAAAAATCAGCATCCTTATAGGTTTTCCATAAATTACATAACATAATTTTGGGCCTCTCTTGACCTGTACCTTCTCCTGCTAGGTCACCAACTATTATACTGTCACTGCCCCCTCCCCCCCCTCCAACCCTTCCCCACAAGTAGTGTAATACACACTACTGTACAACAATGCAGAACACAAATATTTGGACATTTTTTTTTTTCATTTTTTGATAGTATGTATGCAAATTATACCCAAAATGTACAAAGATTTTAGAAATTCTGAGAAAAATTATTACATTTTTCATTTTGAAACACTTAGAAACATATAACAATTTAGTCCAAAAAATTGAAAAAATTGTTTGAAATTTGATGATGATGTCGAAATATTTTATAAATTTGAAACATTTCCTTGAAAGTTAAAAAAAATACGTATATATTATGACGCGCTCCGCGTAGAGGACTTTTAGGTCCAAAAATGGAATTTTACAGGAGGCGATAAAAGTTCGCGCGGCATAAGCGTTTATGTAGTAACGGCGAAATGCTCGATTTAGTAAATGCATAGCATTGTAAAATTTTAAGATCAACAAGTTATCTTTGGACTCTCTGAAAGATCGTTGGCCAGTCTAATCAGAATAATGATGATTTCGAAAATCATTTTTTGAACCTGCCCTAATAACACGGAATATTATAGAAATAACTTTAAAAAATATTGCCAAAAATATTCCTAGTATATACCAATGTACGACCCCTGTCCCATAAGGCCAATGGTAGAAAGAATATACTAAAAATATTCATAAAAGAA